>VZSF01005793.1:225993-276720 GCA_013398295.1 Chionis minor | reverse complement strand
CGTCTATCTTCCAGAACAAAACTAGGGAAAAAGAAGTTCTTTTGTTTAACTTGAAGTATTCTTACATTTATTTCATTAAGATGGTTTTGCATCCATGCAAAGGATGGTCCTTTCACATACTGTGGTCTAACTTTTGTAGAGAAGAGTGGCTGTGTCAGATAATGGCTATTCTTTACTCATTACACTGTATTTGTTTGTTTAACCTAATCTCTTGCATTCTTCTCTAGAGATGTTCAAGTCTTACATTAATACACAAAAGAGTACAAAAGAGGAAATGTAGCTGAAACAAGCTGGAAAATTATCTATTTGTGGGTGTTTATGCTGGAACAAGAGAGTTAAACGACTGTTTATGCTGTTCATCATGCCCCTTGATATGAAGCAGACAGCTATAAAAGAAAATTTGTATTTGCTTGGCTAGTTTCCTCAAACATGACCCAAAAGCCTTTTTTGTAGCTGCAAACAGTCATTATGTGCTGAGCAGTCTTTGGGCCTGATCCTGAGCAGCACAAAGTACTCTGCTTTCCAGAGATTTCACTGGGGAAACTTGGGGTTCTCAGAAAGCTTTAGTCCATTGAAAAGAAAGCCCAATGTGCTTCACTGGGCCATGTGCTGAACTGACATAGTTTGTTGTAGCAATTTTTCTAATGAGATCTTTTGCTAGGGAGGTGTAACTTGCTATGGTATTTTTCATAGAACTGAAAAAAACCCTCAGAAATTAAGGTGTTGTGTTTTCCTTTTCTTCCCCTTTCCAACCTCGTCATCATTTATTTGGGAGGGCTATGAAAAAAAGCCCACACAAAACAACCATGACATAAACAGTTTTTTTCCCAAAAAAACCCTGAAGAATGCCCTTCAAACTTTTTGGAGAAACATACAGTCAAGCAACTCTACTAGGCACCATTAACCCATCAATAGGCATTGCCTTCAGCTGAAGGAACAAGCTCCTCAGCTTGAGTGACCATTTCTGCTGGCGTAAGACTTTCACTGTTTGACAGAACATTGGCATCATCTGTGTTAAAATAGATCTGTCATCTCTAAAGAGCTGTTCATAGATTGCTGAAATTTATTTTTTATCTACAGTCTGCCCATGCATTATAGAAAGTACGAGAATTTCACATTCGTGCAATTATGTTTTGTAGCTCAGGATCTTTGTGCCGTGGAGAAACATGGCTGTGAGCAGATTTGTGTGAACACCCCTGGGTCTTACGTCTGTCAGTGCTATGAAGGGTATGAGCTTGATGCAGATGGAAAGAATTGTGTTGGTGAGTATGAATTTAGAAATTCACATTTATCTCTTGACACAAACCAAAGAGAAATTCAATGTAAATTAATACCTAGTTTAGTCATAGACAATGATGGGAAGTTGCCTTCTGCTATAAGAGCAGTAGATAAGGAAGAATATATATTGGCCTGTTCATAGGCCTTTACTGATAGTGAATGGTGACTGATAGTGAAATTGTTTAATTTCACACAGAAAGTAACATTGCTGTTTTGAAACAACACACCAGATGTTTTATTCTAGATCCATGTAGGTGGCCAGTAATCTACTGGCATGATATATGTGGCCATTAAAAAACAAAGCCAGACAAACTCGGTAGCTCCTCTTCAGACAGAAGTTATACATGGAAAAACTTGGAAGTGGACAATTTTTTGCCATTTCTTACTTAGTTTTATGGTCATGCCAGGGGAGATTTCAAACTCTTTTTGGGAAGATGAGTTTAAGGAAAGTTTAGCCCTCCTTAAGAAGCCATCCACTGTGTGCCTTTAATTTTCGCTATGGGCAGTAGAGAAGCAAACATCTGCTGTAAGAATTATAACTCAAAAGAGTGAGCGTGGAAATACAGTGTAATAGTTTTTTAACACAAAACATGCTCCCTTCTCTATTACCATATAAGTATCTCACCCTTCTTCCCTGTTTATACACAGTAAATACTTTTAGGATAATCTTTTTAACTAGCCTATTAGCCTTCTCATAAACTTTTCATTCCATGCTACATTTTGGGAAAATATTGCCTTCTGGTATCCACCACAAAAAAACCCTAGTGAGTCCTTGAAAAAAAAAAAAATTGCCTTATTTGTTAGGTATTCTTTTCAGGCAAGCACTTAAACGCCTGCTTAATTTCAAACTCATGCTGAAATCCCATGGAAGTGAATCCAAGTGAATCCTTGGCCCCAAATCTGCCATAGGCCACCACAATGCTTTTGTCCAACAGTTTACTCTTTCTTGTCATTTTAAACAACTCTAACATAATATAATCTGTCTCTTATTACCTTCACAGAGCTATTACCTTGCAGGATAATCCTATTTTGAGATGCCACATAGATGATAGTTTATGTCACTGAACTTTCTGCATGTAGTTTCACATGGGACACACAAATAAGGTTCTAAAGCTTTTTCAGACCTAGGATAACATATGCGGTTTTGAAGAACATTCACTCTGTACTTACTCTTCAGAAATGTTTTCCTTGTAGCTTTATGATCTCAGTATAGGAGTGTTTAAATTTCTCAACATAATTTGTCCTCAGCACAATTTGGCTGCTAATACACCATTTTAAGAACCTACTTTCAGAAGTTGAACTGTTTTGAAAATGCAGCTAATAATAGCTATTTAGACAGGCAGACCTGTTAGATGTTCTGGCCCAAATTTCTACATCTCCACAGAAGTTCATCCAATAACCTTATAGCTAATCGCCATGACCTTTGCCTATGTTAGGGTAAAGCATATATTTTTCTGCTATTGATTTGACTATATTCTGAGACAGAAAATCCATGACATAGGTTGGTAGGTTCTTTCATCCCCAATTCTTTCTTACCATATATTCTAATCCAAAATGTTCATACTTACTGTCACCAGCGGTTGTTACTATTTTCTCTTTGTTAATTGAAGGGTCCTTCACAGACCAAGATATTCTTACCAGCAAGGTAGCCACCATAACATCGTAGGGATAAAAATAAACTTTGGTGAAATTCTTTGTGTGTCAAACATAATATTAGCCTCTATAATAAATACAAAGTCTATTTTTCTTACTAAAAGCTTCAAAATATTTCTATGCTATTTATAAAATTTCTTACAGTAGCACTCATTTTTTCCCTGTTAATGCTTTCTCTGCAAAGTCTTCAGGTGTGATACATCATTAACATTTTTTTTCTACCTCCTCGCTGGCTCTTTGACATGGAGAGATACAGGCCTATTATAAGCTCTATTGTGACATTTGAAGCTTTCATAGTCTCAGTTATTTTCCGTTGTTTTCAAAATACAGTTCGTGCACGGGTTCATTTTGATATCTTGCATTTTATAGCTGCCATTCCTCTCCTCTTGATTTCCTAGTTTAGCAAAAAACCATGAACTCGTGCTATTCATACCCCTCCAATAATCAGCAGTATTAATTGTGGTTTTAAAGCACATTATTAGCACTTCTATTTTTCAATTTTCTTTTGCATTTATTTAGCTATTTAACTTTTTCATTTCTTACTGATGCACATGAACAGTTCAATGCATATTAATTATGTTTTACCCACACAGAACTTAGCCTCCCTACATTGCCTGAACAGCAAAAGATTGTCTGGGTAATATGCAGGTTTGTTGCTAATTTGTCTGCATATCCTATTAGCTGTCAGTCTCCAGAATTTGACTTTTCATATTTGAACACATTAAGATTTTTGAGGAATATGCTATGACCAAGAATGCACAGCTTCTGCAGATGTGATCATCAATCAGTAATCATCCTTGCTGAAAAATCTTTTAAAGGAGACTGTGTATAATGCTGGATCAGTAGTGACAACTCTCAGTTTTCATTACTCTTAAGCTAGTTAACCATTCCTTTCTGTGAATTATTTATTATCAAATGAGCAGGATACCAGAAACCACTGAGCACAGCAACAATTTTGCAAAAAGCAGTGACTTCATTAAGGTTACTCTCTCCTCTTCATCCAGAGAACAAAGAGCAAATTTCAGTAGGACATACATATCATGGTTCTCTCAAAGAGCCAAAGGTTTCTCTCTAAGGTATCTAAGACTTCTAAAATTTTAACTCTAGCAAAAGTAAATGAGAAAGCACAGAAAACTCATTTCACAGGCAGTTTTATGAACTTCTCTTCCTCTTTTCACATGGACTAATTTATCTGGTTAAGGATCAAAGGCAATACTAATTGCTTCATTGACAGGTGTCAGCCAGTTACCTGAGTGGCAATAATTAAGTAAAATCTTACAACGTATCCATTAAAAGTGACCACTGAATGGCTAACCACCCCATGTTTGCAGCACACAGCTTATGAGCAAATTTGTAGACTAAAGAATATTTGAAACTGTCTGCTCAGTGATAAGTATGGCTGGCAGAGCACTATCCCTTTGCCTTTTTAAACAGCTTTCCATCTTAACTGCCCTCCTTCACATGAAAAAAAATCCCGTCAGTTAAAGTTTGTTCTTTCTTCACCATGCTGCGGGACACTCAGTCTCCACTTTCTGGTGTTGCTGGACAGGTTGTCCTCTCTTTCCTGGCTCTGGTGCTACCAGCAACCATCTCCATATTGCTGCAGCTGTTGGGCTTGGGACCTCTTCTCCTGGCAGTAGTTTGGCTGCTGGCACCTCTCTGCAGTCCTGGCACTGCTATATTTTTCTGGCTGCTTTCTAGGTTCTTTCTCTTCTCCAGCCTAAACAGACCCAGGTCTATCGGCCTTTCTTCATAAGAGAGGTATAGTCCTTTTCCCTCCTCTCCCTTTCCCTTCTCTTCCCTTCCCCATAATTATTAGTCAGACAGTTGCAGGCGTTATGGTAGAAATGCATTTTGTTAAGGTTTAAATGCAGAGGAGGAGGTGACTTTATGGAGTGATCCATATGGGCTTTTTTCCCAGGAATGATGCTAGATAGAAAAAAGTTATATATTCTTTGGCCTACTTACTTCTTAATGTGTCTTTTAAAACACTTGAAAATGTGTATGTGGTTAGAATTAATTTAAGAGGAAAGCTGACTAATTGTGTGACACATTATATCCTTGAAATATATATTCAGTAAATACATTTTTATATGAAGCTATTCAGTCTGGAAACAGCAAAGTGCTTGCCAGGAAAATGGTCTCACATAGGAGCCAGTAAGTAGTCTAATTTGACCGGATTCAACAGAAATATTCTGAAGAGTTGAAAGAAGCTCTTTCAAAACTAAAGAGTAACTAAATGGATTATCCTCTTTCCTGACTAGGTGTCCTTGGCTAAATATCTTAGCACACCTGAGTACACACATGATTTGCAAAGGCGGGGCTATTGAAGAAGGAACTGGTTTCATTAAAACAATTTACTGCCTCTTTAAACAATTTGGGAGGCTCAACAGTATAAAGTAATGAAAAAATTACTCATTTGGCAAAGAAGGGGAAGCTGTCTCCCTAAATGTCTGTGTGAAGCTAAACACGTTACTGTCTTCTGCAGAAAGAATCAGGTAAACTTGCCTAACGTGTGCCTGGCAGCTCTTTGGGGACAGAACACCTGCTTTGTGACTTATCTTTAATTTCTTCTAAGACTATTTTGGTGAAGAAACAGCTTAACCTGCAAAGAATTAAAAAACCAAATCATTTCACTTCTTTAGCACTTTTGAATGGGCTTGACTGAATAAATTCTAAAGTATTACCTTATTAACCGTTGGCAATCCATCTTGTAAATATGGATTTGTGTAATAAATGACCAGACTTATGAAATCATAGAATCATAGAATGGTTAGGTTGGAAGGGACCTTAAAGATCATCTAGTTCCAACCCCCTGCCATAGGCAAGGACACCTCCCACTAGACCAGGCTGGTCAAAGCCCCATCCAGCCTGGCCTTAAACACTTCCAGGGATGGGGCCTCCACAGCTTCCCTGGGCAGCCTGTTCCAGTGTCTCACCACCTTCATAGTGAAAAATTTCTTCCTGAGATTTAATCTAGATCTCCCTTCTTCCAGTTTGAAGCCATCACCCCTCGTCCTATCACTACATGCCCTTGTAAAATGTCCCTCTCCAGCCTTTCTTGTAGGCCCCCTTCAGATACTGGAAAGCTGCTATAAGGTGTCCCTGGAGCCTTCTCTTCTGAACAACCCCAACTCTCTCAGCCTGTCATTGTAGCAGAGGTGCTCTAACCCTCACATCGTCTTTGTAGCCCTCCGCTGGACTGACTCCAACAGGTCCATGTCCTTCTTATGTTGGGGGCTCTAGAGCTGGATGCATTATTCCAGGTGGGGTCTCACAAGAGCGGAGAGTAGAGGGGCAGAATCCCCTCTGTCACCCTGCTGCCCACGCTGCTTTTGATGCAGCCCAGGATGTGGTTGGCCTTCTGGGCTACAAGCGCCCATGGCAGGCTCATGTTGAGCTTCTCATCCACCAACACCCCCAAGTCCCTCTCCTCAGGACTGCTCTCGATCCATTCTCTGCCCAGCCTGTATTTGTGCGTGGTATTTCCCTGACCGACGTGCAGAACCTTGCACTTGGCCTTGTTGAAATAAGTGACTGGACTAGCTATGATGTTTTTCTCTCATACAAAAGGCATTATAGAAACAAAATATCAGTGGTGAATATCAGCCTGAAGCTCTGACTTCGTAGCTGCAACTGCTTTGTACAGGATGAATCTGGAGCACGTTAGAGGGAATGAGCGTACTGTGACAGTCCTCGGTGTAGAAGATATTGCCATAGGTCTCCTATGTACTGAGGCTACAGGAACAGCTCTTGAGAACTAATACAGCTGGGAGGGAACTAAGGAAAAGCAGAGCAATTCCAGGACTGGGATTGGAGAGACAGAAGACAGAACTAAACCAAACTTTGCTATGCCCCAGTCTACAGCATGAACATCTGGACAGGCTTACAGACTGAGTCACTGTTTCCAGATCTGAGAAAACATGTTGAGAAGGCTCCTGACAATCTGAGTGTTGATAAAGGTTCAAAGGGTAGGAGGAATGATCTGGGACTTGTATCAAATCTAATGTGTCAACTGGTATTGAATATGCAGTACTTTTTGCAGAAAGGCTCTTCAGGACATAAATTACGTCAGCTCTTTTTATAGCTACTGTTTATAACTAGTACCATAATCTGTATGCATAATAGTTCTAATTTTGGCTTTCTAATTTTACATGTTGGTCGTCTTCTTTTTCAGTTGTAGACTACTGTGCTTTGGATAACCAAGGTTGTCAACATGAATGTGTTAACACTGAGGACTCCTATTACTGTAAATGCCACCCAGGGTTCATTTTAAATCCAGACAAAAGAACTTGCCGAAGTAAGTTGTGATAAGCTTTAATTATGAACAGTTTGTACTTCTTCTGTTTTCCAGTTCTCAGAAGTAATGCTCCCACTAGTCCTGGGAGCACTGAATAATGCATCAGATACAGAAAATGTTGAAGTGCCCTCAAAGCCAAAGGTCATGAAAGCAATGAAAGTTGTTTGGGAAGCTAGTGTGCGTTTTGGGGAAAGGAAGTAGGGGTAGGGGTCCCTTCTACGAACAGGAAGGTTTTAACATGAGTCCAGGCTCCTTTTTCAATAGTAAAAGCCAAAAGCTTTGTCTTGCATAGTCTCTGATTATCCAGATTTTTCAGTTAGAGTATCATCTCCTTAGCTAGGTAACAAGCAAGTCTGTACAAGACAATTTATAATCAGCTTGTAAGGCAGGCTAAAATTAAATAGAGTGAGTAGTTCCACAATCAGAGGAAACATTGGAGCCTATTTTCCTATGGGTTTTTCTCAATAGTGAGTTCTTTGCTACTGTGTGCTCTGGAAAGATCAGTATCTTCTACTAAGCTTCCATGTTTCCACCAGGTTATAATAACTTCATAGGTTTGCTTGTTTGTTGTTTGTCAAATTTGATTGTTAAAGGGCTAACAGGCTCAAAAATTACCAGAGTTGGGAGTGGATATGAAGTGGAGGGGGACTGACAGACCAGAAAGTACTCTTGCCAAGGCTTCCCTTACATGGGAAAACAAACTAAAACCTCCACCGTGTTTAATGTCATCGCTCACTTTCAGGAAATGTGAAAGGAAAACCTTAATGTACATTCCTAGTTACCTTTCTTCACAGATATGGATCTTGGTAAAGAAATGTTACTATTGTGTCTGTAAGCAGACAAACTCCATTAGTTTTAGGTACGTGGAACTGCTGGTGCCAGTGGTGAATTTAGCCCATATTATTGAATAATAATCTCTCAAAAAAAGTATCAATATAGCACTACAGGTTTTTTACACCCTTGGGGGTGTTTCAGTCTTTATCATGAGAGACTATGTTAACTTATAAACCGTATTGTGTTATTTTGGTTGGTGTCTATTTCACTTTATTTTAACATTTAGAAAGAAAGCATCCAACCCAGGCTGTACATCTGACCTTATGATCAAGGGAAAGAGACACATACTTCTAGAAGGTGATTGCTCATAGCTTTGACACAAATTTATGAAAGTGTCTGTATTTTCCTTGACTATGCAGGGAGTCTGGATGACTTGCCAGACTAGCCACCTAATTTTTAGAAGGCTAGAGTCAGGGCAGATTAATTTCTGACCTCCCCAAGGGCAGAGTACAGTTTGTACTGGTTCACATTGCTTGTAGCTTATATGAAGACGCCCATTTGTCAAGTATCCGTCAGCTAAGAGCTGACTACATTTTCTTATTCTTTCATATATACTCCTATATACATACATTTTTGAAATCTTACTACAGTGTGATTTCCACTACCCAAGCAAAAATTCTTGTTAATTCCCTCAATTTAAGAATGTGGATTTTAAGCAGTGTTTTCAGTTAGAACTGAACAAAGATCCTAAAACTGCATAAACATTTTATATGACTTGAGTGGTTTTTAGTTTATGGTCTAACTGTATGAATAATTTTAACCTGTTTAAATTGATGATCCACAGAATGCTGTAAGCTGAGTGTTCTGAGAAAGTAGTATTTCAGGCTTGTCCTGTCTCTATCCTCTGACTTAAGTATCTATTGCTTGAGGCAGCACGTTGGGCTACATAGACTGTCAGTCTGACCATGTGCTGCTGTCTTTATGTTGGGAACATGAAAGCTTTCAAACGCTGGTTGGACAGGATCTCTGGAAGTCACCTCCTCTAGCCTACTCTTCAAAGTGGAACTGCCACAAGCTGTGGATCTGGTCAGTTATTGTTTTGTGTAGCTGGTTCTCAAAAACCTTCAACAGAGAGTCCACAGCCTCTCTGGGTGACCTGTTCCACTGCTGTACAATCCCTCCAGAGAAAAATTTTCCTTGTATCCACCTGAGTCACCCAAAGCACAGGTGGTGACCATTGTTCCTTGTTATATCATCTGGCACTACCAAAGGGGTTTAGCTCCATCACCTTTGTAATGACCTACAAGAAGTAATTGTAGGCTGCAACTAGACACCTTACTCTTCACCAAACTACATAAGACCAGATCCCTCAAGCTCTCTGCACAAGTCACGTGGACTGTGTCCCAGCAGTCTTCACAGGCCTCTGTTGAGCCCTCTTCAGTTTATTCCCCTTAACTGGGGGGAGAAGGGGTGGGATTGTTCCAGAACTGCACAAAGTATGTCAAGTGCAACCTCAACAGCGCTGAGTAGCGGGGCATAGTAATTTCTGCTTGCTGTGCTTCACCAGTGTAGTCCAGTAGGAGGTTTACTTTATTTGTAGTGAGAGCACACTGTTGGCTCAGATTAAAGCTTACGCTCTCTGTAAAACCTAAGGCACTTTCCATCCAGCACAGCTGTACTCCGCCAGTGCCAGGGCCCCCAGGGCACCAACAGCCTTCACCTGCCCTGCACAGTCCCCCTGGGGCTCCTCACTCCTGCCCACGGCCCAGGCGCCGTATTCCAGCTCTGCCTGGAGCCTTCAGTCCCTGCCCCAGCAAGGCTGTAGAAGTGGTGGTCTCCATCTGAGCCTGGCAATAGTCCGTGTTGATCCAGACCCTGACTTCCCCACTTGACCGTGGCCTTGCCCTGCCACTAGGGACCTGCCCAGCAACCCCTGGCCTGTGCCAGACGCTGGCTGCTCTCACCAGAGATGGCCTTGCCTCATCCTGACACGTATGCTGGCTTCCTGGCGTGACCTCGGACCTGCCTCAGCAGCGTGTACTTGCCTGGTGACCTGGACTCCTGGTGGAACCCGGCTGCCGTTCCCAGGCCTGCCCTGCTGCCGTTGCCTGGGTGCTGCAGGGCCATGTCTGACTGGCAAGGCCCTCGCCCTGCTCGGCTGTATTACCGCCCTTGGCTCCTGGCTCTCCTTCCCGTAGGGAGCAGCTGGCCCCTGCTGCTCCCTGAGGGCACGTTGCTTTCTCAGTCTGTACAAACTGTGGGGTGTTTCCCACCCCGGTGCAGAACTTTGCAATTCTTCTTGCTGAACTTCGTAAGAGACGTCTTCTGGTCCAATCGTCAAGTTTGTCAAGGTTCCTCTGTATTGAAGTTCTGCTATTTGCTTTCAGTTATTGTCACTAATTCAGTGTCACCTGCAGATTTGCTAAGGGTGCACTTCATGTCATCATCTACGTCACTGATTAAGATGTTCAGCACTGTGGTCCCCAGTACTGTCCCCTGTGGCACTCTGGTCATTATCCGCAAACATCCAGACAGGAAGCATTGATCACTGTCCTTTGAGGCTGGTGGCCTGGCAAATTTTCACCCCACCTAACAGTTCTTTCTTCCAGCCTGTACTTCCTCAGCTTCCAAATGAGAATCCTGTGGGAGGCAGCATCAAGAGCTTTACTAGTGCTGAGGTGTATTACATCCACCCCTGCCCACAGATGCAGTCATTTCATCATTGAAGGTGAATGTGTTGGTCAGGCATGGTTTGCCCTTGGTAAATCCATGTTAACTATTTCTGATCGTCTTCTTGTCCTTCATATATTTGGAAATTGATTCTGAGATGATGTGCCCCATGATCTTGGGACTGAAGTGATGCGGACTGTTTTATAGTTCCCTGAGTCTTTCTTCTTACATTTTTTAAAAATGAGTGTAATGTTGGCCTTTTTCAGTTATCAGGGACACCTCTCAGTCCCCGTGAATTGTCATATATGACAGACAGTGGTGTCACATCCCTTAGCTCTTTCAGTACCTGCAGGCGAGTACCAGTCATCCCGTACCAGTCACATGGATCTGTGTATATCCAGTTTCTCTAAGTAGTCACTAACAGGTGTTGCTGGCCTCTCTCCTTCCCAAACTGTGCTGGTACACACAGAAGTCTGGCAGCAGGCTTTGTCTGTGAGAACCAGGAATAAAAAGGGCATTATTTTTTATGGAATGTTCATTACTACTTTATTCCCTCAGCCAACAGACCCATGTTTTCCATGACTTTCTTTTTGCTACCAGCATATATGTAGACTCCCTTCTGTAGACCCCTTAGTGTACCGCAGTAGTCATAGGTCCAGCTGGGCTTTGTTTTGTTTTGCTTTTATACTTTTTTTTTCCCTTGGCCCTTCTTTCTCCCTCCACTATTTTCCTTTGTCTTTTAGTTCACCGAGACGCTCTTTGATCATCTAAGCAGATTTTCCAGTATGATGGAATCATTTGTTCCTGAGCTCTTAGCAAGTTTTCTTTAAAAATCATTGAGCTCTCCTGGGCATCCTTTCTTTTCTTGGCTCTTTCCCAGGGGATTCTTCCTAGCAATTCCCTGAATAAGATGAAATCTGTGCTTGTAAAATATGGTGTCTGAATTCTGCTGGTTGCAAGCTTCTGGACTGTGAACTCCGTCATCTCACAGTCATAACAGCAACTCAAGAAGAGGATCACCCCTCAAGAATTTGTGTTAGGGAGTTACCAGTAAGTCTGTGCAGAAACCTCCTGAGTTGCCTGCACAATGCCATCTTACCTTCCCAGTGCATGTTTGGATGGTTGAAATTCCCAACATGAACAAAAGCCTATGACTTCTGCTATATGCTTGTAGAAAGCCTTATTCACTACATCATTTTGGTCAGGTGGGGTAACAGACTCCACCACCACAATCCCATTGGCGTTTCCCCTCTGATCTTGATCCCTCACATAGAATCATAGAATGTTAGGGGTTGGAAGGGATCTCTAGAGATCATCTGGTCCAACCCCTCTGCCAGAGCAGGTCCACTTACAGCAGGTTGCACAGGATGGCGTCCAGGTGGGTTTGGAATGTCTCCAGAGTCGGAGACTCCACCACCTCTCTGGGCAGCCTGTTCCAGTGCTCTGCCACCCTCAAAGTCAAGAAGTTCCTCCTCGTGTTTAGATGGAACTTCCTATATTCAAGTTTGTGCCCGTTCTGTCTTGTCCTGCCACTAGGCACCACTGAAAAAAGACTGGCTCCCTCCTCCTGGCACCCTCCCTTTAAGTATTTATAAGCATTGATGATTTTCCCCCTCAATCTTCTCTTCTCCAGACTAAAAAGACCCAAGTCCCTCAGCCTTTCCTCATAAGAAAGATGCTCCAGCCCCCTAATCATCTTCATAGCCCTTCACTGCACCCTCTCCAGCAGTTCCCTGTCCTTCTTAAACTGGGGAGCCCAGAACTGGACACAGCACTCCAGATGGGGCCTCACCAGGGCAGAGTAAAGGGGGAGGATGACCTCCCTCCACCTCCTGGCCGCACTGCTCTTGATGCACCCCAGGATGCCATTGGCCTTCTTGGCCACGAGGGCACATTGCTGGCTCATGGTCATCCTGTTGTCCACCAGGACTCTTCAGAGCTGCTTTCCAGCAGGTCAGCCCCCAACCTGTACTGCTGCATGGGGTTATTTCTCCCCAGGTGCAGGACCCTACACTTGCCTTTGTTGAATTTCATTAGGTTTCTCCCTGCCCAACTTTCCAGCCTGTCCAGATCACACTGAATGGCAGCACAGCCTGCCACTCTGTCAGCCACCCCTCCCAGCTTCTTGTCTATGGTTTCATGTTAGATCTCTGTGGAATAGAGGAGACCTTTAACATATAACACAAAAGTACACTGCTCCGCAAGGTAGTGCAAGCTGGCAGCCAAGGACGGCTACAAGGCAAGCAGGGTCAGTAACCTCTCTGACAAGACCTTTGGTCCCACAATACCCAAAGAGGAAGAGCAAAATATGTCCTATGACAGTAACCAGGCTCAGCCAACTGTCCAGTGATCACCAGACAAGTCCATAGTGTCAAGAGAGGTCTAAGGTCAATTTGGGAAACCAAGTCAGCCAGTTTGCAGGTCAGGCTCAGCAAAACGCAAGGCTGGGCACAGGCGTACCTGTAACACAGCTCAGGCACGAGCCAAGGGTGAGAGCCTGACATTAAATGCAGCTCCCAAGCCAAGGGGCAGAGGCCACAGACAAGCCTTCTCACCACTCTGTGCGTCTCTGCCCTGTTAACCGCATTCTGCTTTGTTGTAAATGCTTTAAATTAGTTTAAAATTAAGGGAGAAAATTCCATCAGGTTGCAATTAGAGAAAAATCAAAGTGACTGGAAATGGTAGGCCATCATGATTCAGAAGGAGTAGTCGTGGAGGAATGCGCAAATACCATGTTCAGTCATTCTCTTTCAAGATGCATGTCCTGAATCTAAGCATAAATAAAACTTATTAGGCCACTTTTCCTTACACTTGATATATTCTGAGCCTTGCTAATAAAATAAAGCATGAATGAAAGAACTGCGTAGGTCTTAATGCTGGGAAAGTCAATACAGCATGAGAGCTCTTTAGAGCAGAAGTGTCCCTCAGCTCTCATATATTAGGAATCACACTACCTTTGAGTCAGCATAAACAACATGAAGAAACAAACTTCAGATCACTGGATTTAAAATGTTTGTAAATTTAAAACCTTTAACATAAATTTCTACATGTTTGGCTTGCATACTGAACCTCAGGGATGATGGCCAAGTAGCCAAGCCTCACACCCGCGCCAGACCAGAGCTCTGCATCAGCAAGCAGGCCTGGGCCTGGGGCACCAGCTCCCCAGATCTCGTGGTTATCTCAGAATCCTAGCTTTCCTTTCAAAAATAGGAAGTAAGCTTTCATGCTTGTGGCTACAAAGAAAAGCTTGAAAATGTAAATGTTATCGGTATGGTCATGCACATCTAACAAACATTTTCTCTGGGAATTACTCCAAACTTCTCAAAGTACGAGGAACACAGCTTGTGAGGGCAACCCTGCCAACACCAGCAGAGTATTCTGTGTGTGGCAGGTAGAGGAGAGCAGCAAATTCAGATTATCGGTGAGGCAGGTAGAAGTAATTCCTAGCTACTAAATTAACTATTAAGAGGTCTTTTTCCCGCCTTGCTGTTCCCCTCAAGAGGACAGATGGTAGTTTCTACTGGTACTTAGGAATGCTCAGCCTCAACCGTTGGTCTTTTGGGAAGGCTCAGGTTTCAGTTGTGGGTAGATTCACATGAGTTGTTGTAGCTGGTAGAGGCCGTCTGGTAGCATCCTTAAGCTGAACTGTGTTAATGAAGCACTCTGAAATGTGTTTCTAGTGTTCCCAACATAATATCCTCAAAAATAATAATACATATTTTTCAACTCTCGTGGTGATCTTCAGAATCAGTTACACAGGAAAAGTCTGTCTGGTGTACTGCAGTTAGCAAGGATTTGAGGAGATAAATGCAACCCAGCACTGAGTAGCTCCAGAAGACACACAGCTATATTCTTCTGGTGCACACACATGGCTTTATGGTTTCTATCTCTTTAGTGCACTCTTGAACAAACTATATTTTCTAATTATTTTTAGTGAACAGATGAGATATCCCTGTGTTGTGTTTATACGTATGTGCGTATAAATGTATATATGTTTATATATATGCGTATATGTCATAAAAATCTTTGGTAAATGAAATGTTCTATAAATATATGAAGTGGAGTTCATAAATGATAAAATACTCCTCTCAGGTTTTCTTACATAGTCACATTCCACTTTGTTTGTCCTGAAAATATAGTTGGTTTATTATTACTAAGGCTCAATATATATATAAAAGGCTCAATTACATTAGCCCACCACACATACAAGGGAAGAACAGTTCCTGCCTCATGAAGCCAATTACCCCTGGGAATAATAATTAACCTCTGAATGTCAGTTTTCAGGTTGTGTAATAAGGTGTTCAGAAGTGCCTGCATGTCTTTAAAAATGTGACTCAGTTGATTTGTGACTTGTTTATCTATTTTTAACAGTGCTGAGGAGTTAAGACCATTCTTTCATTAGTATAAATTAATTAACTCCTCTGGTATAAAACTAAGTGATGGTCAGACACTCCATCTAAGTGAATGTCAGGTTCTTTGGCTTCATCAATAGGGGTAAACACTATGCAGTAAGTATCCCAGTGCTTACTGCACAATTGCTTTCCTTTTTAAGGTACTTCATACACAAGTACTCTGTTTCTAGAATTTGCTCATCTTCCCTTTCATGAACATTTTAAATGGAAGAAATATACAGCAAACAACCAGAGCTGTTAAAACCCCAATGCTCCTGGTGACCTGATTGTCCTGCTTTGATCTGATGCACAGCATTCAAAAGCGTGTTTGAGTATTTTTTACAGATCATACCTAACTTGCTCTGAGTAAAATAAAGAGCAATTTTGATGAGGCAGTGTATAGCACTTAGATGCAAAATGTGAAGAAGTATTTACGATTCTAACTTCCCTACTGCATGTTGTAGACGTGTTCTTGAAGAATTCACTGAAGTATACATATCAGGAATACCCAAGTACAGCAGATACTTGGAAAAAAGGAACATTTTATTATCATAGTTTGAACCAAAATGGTAAAAAGTCAGAATGATGCTTAGGAAAAAAAAAAAAATGCTAAAGAAAAGAAGTTTTTTACCTAGCTTATTACTGAGGATTTATATTCCTCACTGACACAATTTTTTTCCCATTTAGGACCAGATTATTGTGCTCTTCAAGACCATGGCTGTGAACAGGAATGTGTTAATACAGATGATTCTTACTTTTGTCAATGCCAAGAAGGATTTAGACTTAATCCAGATAAGAAAACATGCAAAAGTGAGTAATCCTTTGGAAATAATAAAGTTCATCTGCTTTTATTTCTTAAACCTGCTGTGAATGGTTTCCTTTCTGAAAGGATGAAAAGTTTTCTCTATAATTAAGGTTGAAACAACTGTTTCTTTATAAACTTGAATTTTAACTGAGCCAGTCATGCTGGAAAATGCTGTTTGGTTTTTTGTAGATTAGATTTTATATTAGATGTTTTCTGAAGAGACTTACGGAAACCTGAGGAGTAATATAGGAACCAGAGCAGCTCAACAAGTCCATTGCTTATTTGAAATTTTCTGCCCTTGTCTTACAGTGACACAAACAGCTTAAATAAATAAATAAATAAATTGCTTTGCCCCGTTCTTTTAGCCGAGGACAGATGCATTTCATTAGCTTGGGAAAATATTAGACGGGTAATATCATTACTAAAATCGACTTAAAGTCACACATGAAACCCCCCAGTTTCCTAAAAAAACTTGTGAAAACAGCCTCAGTGATCTCAGCTTTCTAAATGAATCACACATACTATTTACTTTAAAAAGACTTTGATGTTACAGCTTTTCCTAAGTGGGGGCCTGGAATACAGCAGATTTGCAATGTAATGCTGTTAGAGTTTAAGGAGAACAAAATGAACTAGCCTGATCTGGTGACTCAGTTCTTGGTGTAGAGGATTGTACTGGTGATATTTTATGAATAGGAAGCTTGCCTGGAGCAACATAATTATATTTCTAGACGCTTATAAAATTTATCTAGTTTTGGAACTGTATTTTCTTTCATTCTTAAAGATGTGTTCTCATGAAGCATCTTTGTCTACACACTATGGTTTTTACAGCAATCTGTGCTATTCTGATTTTTATTATCTATATGGTATTTTCATACATTCAGGTTTTTATAGATTGAATGTGCCTTGGTGAGTATAGAAGCAAAAGAACAGCATTATGTAGAATATTTATTGCCAAGGATGTAATTGCAAAGTAAAGCCAAATTGTAATTCCCATTTGGGGTATTTTTCCTTAACCTTAGGGGGCTTTGGATTTGGCTCTAAACCTGGTGACATTTCCAGGATTAAGCTCCTATTCCAAAACTTGTTACAACAAGGCTTATGTTAAATAGCTTGTAAAAGAAAACAGAACATTTGCATGTATGCCCTCTTTATAAATCAGGAAGAATGCATCGCTGGTGACCAGTACCAGGCGTTCCTCCTTCAGCACGATGCATGACTCCCGATGACTACAAGAGCAGGTCTATGGGAGTCAAAGTGAATTCTTGTGTAGCCAAGTATTTGCAATCCACTCTCAGATCCTCAGCTCACTGTCAGGTGTCCAAAGCACAGAATCCAGTATCCTTTAAGAAAAATAAGCCGTTTACTTCAGAAACCCTCACGGCTGGCTTGGATTCTTCGCTGTTTTTTCTCTCCAGAAGTAAACTTCGGTGCTTTAGGTCAGCATGACTGCGAACATGAATGTATTAACAGGGAAGAGTCATTTGTGTGCAAATGTCCTGGATACGCCCAACAACATGATGGCAATATGTGCAGAAATGAGTGTGTCTTACGAACTGCAGCGACTAATTGCTGCACTTGGGTGAGGTGTGAAGAGAATGAGAAAACGCTCATGGGTCCCTTCTGAGGTCTTTCTGAGCTATGCAGACTTGTGTTACTGTGAAGTCCACTGCGAGCCAGGCCTAGTGAAGTAATGCTGCAGTGAGATCCCTGATCCAATAAAGAACTAAAGCATCGTCTCCAATCCAAATAACAGGGAAAATGTGTTCGGTGAAGGTGTCTAACGCAAAGGCAGTGCTTACTGTTGAACACCTCTGTCATTGCTATGTGCTATGTAAACTGCAGTACACCTGATACTGATGTATGCTGATATGCGGAGATATGCACAGAGACTTCCCCCTTCCATATGTGTACGCTTCCAGTGATCTGTTTGATAAAATGTCCTCTTTTGATAAGAATGTTACTAAATAAAGGGCTGATGTTGCACCGGAAAAGCCCACCAACGCTGCCCACTTGACATCACCCAGTTTTTAGAAGACACTTTTGTTGCAAGAGAACCATTTTGTACATAATCTAAAATATTGGCAGCATTTATCCCTGATGTACTTATGACATATTTTTCTAAAGGAACACTCAGTCACTGAAATTAAAAAAAAAAAGTTGATAGGCCAGGGAGTAATTATTTTTAAAGAAACTGTTTGTGATAAAGCCATGTTTAAGGAAAATTGGATGTGTTGCAAGAACTCAGAACTTTTTAACAATTATAGTTTTAGGCTATTGCAAGTTGAATATGTAAAAATTCATGTAGTCCAAGACACTCATTGTTTTTAAAAAAACTGACCCTTCCCCTGTCCCTTCCCATTCTTACTTTTTTTTTTTTACACATGTAATGAAGCACACATGATGACCAAATTTACAGTTATACTGATTTCTAAAGCCTGGTAGTTAGCAGCTTTGTGATTACTCCAGTCTTTGAAAGAGTGTGTTAAAAGATTATGTGTGAGAACCCAAAGTATTTAAATGTTAAAATTCACATTAGTGTGGGTGTTTGTATTGTAAAAGACAGTGCCAAACAGATGCAATTTTTCACAGAGAATACTGGCAGGTTTTTGGGTTTTTTTATTTTCCACATTTTTTTTGTGCTCTGAGAAGTTACACAAGCCTCTTCATGATGATGTAAACTCTTGGAAAAAAGGAGAACATTCCAGCTGGAACTTGCTTTAGCTAGTAAAAACGGACACCTCAGCTTCATTTTTTCAAGCCAACGTTGTCTCTATCTATATATAATGGTAAATCTGGACCAATTGCTGTAAATTTGTTGCTTAGCTAAATAATAAACAGCAATATTTAGAACTAAGTTATTTTACATTAAGTACAGATGGGTTTTTTTCTGTAATCAAACAGCTGCAGACGTGCCTGTTCACATCTGTAAATTATTTGCGAAGAGAGACGTATGAGACTGTATTTATGTCTGAAGGAACTCCACTACTTTTGATCAAGTTAAGCTAAAGGGATTTGGGCCTATATAAGTAAAAATAGCTATTAACAAGTCAGCTCTAAAATAAAGGAAGTTCAGTATAAAGCTTTTTTTCCTAAAATGTGTTTTTTCTATACTTACAGAGTCAGCAGATTACATAGTACATCTGCAAGTGCACGTATCTCAGCCTAATGCTTTGCTGTCCATTCTATGACACAATATAATTTTTAAAGCCAATTCACACCTCTCTCCTTTCCCCCACCCTTCATCTCTCACACAAACAGCTGCATATAAGACTAAAAAAGTATTCCATTTTATCCTACTTGGAATAGGAAAATCAAAGAAAAGGAACATATTAAGACCCTTTCACATTCATAATTTGTATCTGTCCCCCACTAGGCTTTAACTGCTTGAACTTGTTGGCAGGTTTAAATTGGTGATTTCTCATCCTGCTGAAAAAGAATTTACTGTTTATGAAATAATCTGAGAGCCATAGTTTCTATTTCAAGAGCTACTGATATTCATACTTTATCTCTGAGAAAAATTTATGGTGAACAAAAGAGAGAGTCTTGCTTTTTAAAGAAAGAAAGCATGATTCTGCAGGTGAGACCAGGCGGGACTTCAGGGTTCGCCCTTCACTGCACTTTGTGTTAGTTCGCCTTTGTGATTTTTGGCAAGGGAGATCTGGACTTCATCAAGATTTTTATCTGCCAAGTGGGGTGGTTGTATTAATTTACCTTAGGTGTTGTTAACCTAATGTTAGGTTACTCACATAGGTGGGGATTCTGCCTAAATAAAAAGCTGTACTGATCTATTTCCCTTGCTTCATAAAGGCATCATGTACTAACTACAGTGTCATAGTGTATGTATCTAAGGCTCCAATGTGATTTCTTCAATTGTTAACCGCAATCAATAGGAGTGGACCACTGTGCTGAAAGCAATCATGGCTGCGAGCAGCTGTGCCTAAATACTGATGTCTCCTATGTCTGTCAGTGCTCTGAAGGATTTATCATCAATGAGGACCTAAAAACCTGCACACGTAAGTCTTGTGAGAACTTCCTTGATCTCAGCTCACCGAGGAAAGATTTTTGTTTTCATACAGGGAAGAGCACACACCTTCCATTTATTCTTACAGTCTGCATTTTGATGATTTGAAAGCAGAAACAGGCACAAAAAGGACTTAGGAAAGGATCCTTGTCGGAATAACGGTAAATCCTCATATATTCATACAAGTTTTGGAAGATCTGTTCATCCCCACATCTTGAGGACAGTTTTCCAGTCACATGACAAAAGTGTCTGACTGACAGGTCATCTTGACAGCAGCGTCCCCCAGGCAAAACGCATCAGCTTACCCGGGGCAGGAGGAGAAGTGAGAGCTCCAACACTGAGCTTTACATTTTGCATGGGAACCCTTAATAAGTGATAAAAAGTTGTCCTGGCAGCTCTCCACCCTTTATAAATCTAATGATTATGGAGAATGATTGCAGTTTCGTGAGTAGCCAAATCGCCTCCTTTACTGTAAAATAATAAATAGAAAGGGACAGGAAAAGACGAACGCCAATGCATTTTGCTGGTTGACTCTTCTTGAACCTCTTTGATGAGAGGGTTTTGACCGCTTTTTCTACAGATTATGGAGGTACATTATTTTTCAAGTTTGCTGAGTGTTGGAGCCACTCCAGACTTTGCTCCTTTTCTTGCACTCAGGCACCACAGTTTTAACAAATTTCAAACTGCAAGTGCTCGGTCACAAAAATGATCTGTGGAGAAGAGAGACAAATCAGCAAAGGCAATTCATTTTTGTCTTTAACCTTGTCTTTGCCACCATACTAACCTTTTTAGCCCCAGTACTTTGTCAGACTTTGCTTCTGTCTGCCACTTCAGGTCTCTAGAAAGGGGCAGACAGTAATGCAAAAGCAGAACTAGTGTACATGTAACAGTAATAGGGTCTACTAGAAACAATTTCTCTAGACATTTATCTAAAAGAACTACTGGAAATTTAGAAAAAGCCAAACTATGGAGTTTTATCAACTTGCCAATGGAAAATCCCTTTTCCTTTGTAGTAAAAAGAGGTGGTTTTTCCACTCTAGTTACTTTAGGCCAGGCTGTAGCATGAGACCTATAAGCAGCGTTAAAACAGTGCTGTGACTTCTGGAATCCCCCTATGCATTGAAACAGTCCTTTTGAATAGCTCCTCTTCTTGCCAGCATACACCTTTCCACATATATATTTAGGAAAGAGATTTCATAAATCATAGAATGTTAGGGGTTGGAAGGGGCCTCCGGAGATCATCTGGTCCAACCCCTC
This sequence comes from Chionis minor, assembly GCA_013398295.1. Taxonomy (NCBI): domain Eukaryota; kingdom Metazoa; phylum Chordata; class Aves; order Charadriiformes; family Chionidae; genus Chionis; species Chionis minor. Next base: position 255,571 of record VZSF01005793.1, on the reverse strand, counting down.
TGCCAGAGCAGGTCCACTTACAGCAGGTTGCACAGGATGGCGTCCAGGTGGGTTTGGAATGTCTCCATTCAAAGTCAGAGTCAGAGACTCCACCACCTCTCTGGGCAGCCTGTCCAGTGCTCTGCCGCCCTCAAAGTCAAGAAGTTCCTCCTCATGTTCAGGTGGAACTTCCTATATTCAAGTTTGTGCCCATTCTCTCTTTTCCTGTCACTGGGCACCACTGAAAAAAGACTGGCCCCCTCCTCCTGGCACCCTTCCTTTAAGTATTTATAAACATGTATGAGATCCCCCCTCAATCTTCTCTTCTCCAGACTAAAAAGACCCAACTCCCTCAGCCTTTCCTTGTAAGAAAGGTGTTCCAGTCCCCTAATCATTTGTCCTATTCCTGAGCTATAGATGAGTTGTTGAAATCCCATGGACATTTTTAGGCTATTGTGAAAAGCATTTTGGCACTTCTGCATTTCCTGAATGAGCAGTTTAATGGAAGGGATTAGCATTTAACGTATACCCCTCCTAATGGGAAAACTTCTGGGCATTACAATTCTGGTATCATATACCCAAGCACAAGTATCTTAAGACAGCTGTGGGAACTTCTGAATGGTAAACATATTTCTACTTTGACAACTAATTACAAAAAAATGAGTGACACTGTGTGTGTAGCCAATAGCCAGTAGCAAGCGCTGCCTGCAGGATCCCAGGGGTCCTATGTCTTCGTATTACTGAGAAGAAACAGAGAAAATTTGAGATGAAAAATGGACCATATTTGACAGCACTTGTCATTTTCAGTTCTTTGCAAAATCTTGAATAATCTAAGCCAAAGCTCGAATAATCTTTTGCCAAAACTCACTGAGGTCCCCGAGCGGTTTTCTGCTTGCTGCCACACGGAGCAGCTGGGTCAGGCACACAAGTGGGTTCTGGGGACTGCCGCCTTCGCATCGCACCATTTAGAGACTGTATTTAAAGAAGAATGTTCACCAGGTAGCTTTTATGTCTTTGCCACTGTCTTGTATAAAATCTTTGCTGAAGTGTTTTGTTTAGGTTTTTTAAAATTCAGTTTGTAAGTACTGAGACATGCACTCTCTTAACCTATGCTAAGCATAGGAAAGTATGATTTCTCAGCTCTGCTTAAAGTGACCAATGGAAAGTACACCACGAGGCCCTCTTACATTTTATTGAAACTATATGTATACTGTCAGATAAGGAACTGAGTTATTTTTTAAGCAGTTCAGCGTATTTATATTTACTTACTTATATGCCATTCAAATACTAGACATGAAAAATAATTGATAAATGTTTTCTTGAATTTTTTTTAATAACTTCAATTGCTCCCGCAGGAGTTGACTATTGTGCTCTGAGTGATCACGGCTGTGAACATTTGTGTGTAAATGGCGACAGATCTTATACTTGTCAGTGTTTTGAAGGATACAGGCTTCGTAACGATGGGAAAACATGTAAACGTAAGTTATTATTCGGCAACTGAGAGTTAGATTTTTATTACACACTTAGAAGAAATCTGTACGGTATGATTTATTGCTGTCCAGTGTCATTTTAAATGCTTGAGGATTCCAAAAGTTCATCGTTTCCCCTTTGGTGTGATATTTGCCAGAAGTATGTTGGTATCTTCGATATGCTAAGGCATCTAAAGCAGTACTGGATGCATACTTTTAGGCACCTGAATCACACCCTAAATGTCTGTGCCATTTAAAAAGTAGCCCTGAAATTCAACTGTTGTTCATCCAAAACTATTTGATTCTGACTTATATCCTTATATGGCACAACTATAAATTTCTTCTGAAATCGAGGCAAAAATATGTAGTGTTTCTAAAGTCTTATACAGCATGAAGCTTGCAGTATTATTAATGGAAAGTTTATTTTGCCCAGCATGGGATAAGGATGATCGCAAAAGATATATCGTAATTGCATTACACATTTGACTACATTATGCAGTTATGATGAGTGGCAGATATCAAGAAAAAATTCATTGCAAATTTTTCTCCATTTTTATAGCTTTGATCACTAAGTAATCAAAGAAGAATCGTGGATAAGTCTCTGAAAAACACAGAGATCCCTAGATATATATCCCTAGAATAATATCCCTAGATCTCATCAATATCTGCCATTAAAAAATATTTGAAGTCAGAAAAAAAAAATGTAAAGTCATCCAGACATTACCATGACAAATTAAAAGCTTCTTATTCTCAGTTTGTGTATCACAACAACACCCTACTTTGTTATTCCATGGAAGAAGAGGCAAATTTTGCTTGTCTCAAGAAGTACTGACACTCTAAAAGCAAATGAAATGTTCTGTCCATGCAGAAGGCCAGAGGGATCTAGATAGATTGGAGCACTGAGCAATGATTAATGGGATGAAATTTAACAAGTTGAAATGCTGGATTCTGTGCCTAGGATGGAGTAATGCCGAGCACAAGTATAAACTAGGAGAGGAGTGGCTGGAGAGCAGCCCTGCAGAAAGGGATCTGGGGGTGCTGGCCGACAGCAGGCTCCGTAGGAGTCAGCAGTGTGACCTGGCAGCCAAGAGGACAAACCCCATCCTGGGGTGCATCAAACACAGCAGAACCAGCTGGTCAAATAGGTTTAGCATTGGTGTGGCCTCACCTCGAGCACTGTGTGCAGTTCTGGGCCCCACAATTGAAGAAGGCTGTGAAGGTCCTTGAATGCCTCCAGAGGAGGGCAACAAAGCTGGAGAAAGGGCTGGAAGGAATGGCCCATGAGGAGTGGCTAAGGACTTTGGGCTTGTCTAGTTTGGAGAAAAGGAGGCTGAGGGGTGACTTCATTGCTCTCTACAGCTTCCTGAGGAGGGGAAGTGGAGTAGAAGGTGCTGATCTCTTCTCCATGGTATCCAGTGACAGGATGTGTGGGAATGGTTCAAAGCTGAGCTAGGGGAGGTTTAGACTGGACATTGGGAAGCATTTCTTTACAGAGAGGGTGGTCAATCACTCGAACAGGCTTCCTAGAGAGGTGGTTGATGCCCCAAGACTATCAGTGTTTGAGACATCTGGACAATGCCCCTACAACATGCTTTAACTTTTGGTCGGGCTTGAATTATTCAGGCAGTTGGACTAGATGACTGTTGTACATACCTTCCAACTGAAATAGTCTATTCCATTCTAAGTCCTTGCAGGAAAACAAAGGGTCTGGGGAAGAAAGTGAAAGCAAAATGTTAGTTTATCTAACATTAATTAATATATTTGGGGTTTTTTTATTTTGAAATATGAATTGTATCTAAATTCTGTATCAGAAAACCCCACTGAACATCTCCTTGCTCAATTTTAGCTGGCAATTTTCCATAATTTCACAGCAGGATCATGTAATTTGTCTTTCTCACTACCCTTAAACACTGCATGCACCGAAGTTTTGTAATCCTACTTTACAGAAAAATTGCAAACACCTTCTGAACTTAAGCACAGAGGCCAAAAAAAAAAAGCATACATATTTCAGGTTTGAGCAGGGTCATTACTGAGGGTAAAAAGACAATGATAGAACTGTTTCTTACAAGAAAGTTTAATTGAAACTTAGATGTGGGATTTAGGTGCCTTTTGAAATCCCTGTGGGTCACTAATCTGCATGCTAGCAACACATGAAATTCCACAAACTCTAGAACTGGAACAGCATGCTTTTCCTTAGTAGTAAGGTTGTAAAATTAGCTGAACAAAGATGTACTTTTTTGTTGCAACAAAAAAAGACAGCAGGTGCTATAAATGATTTGCAGGATTGAGTCCAGTATACTAGCAAAGACAAGAACATTCAGTAGTTGGGAACTGTGAGACTTTGAACATCTTGCCCTTAACTAACACAATCTTTTATCTATTAAATTATTCCCAGGTAAAAACATCTGCAAATCAGTCAGCCATGGCTGTGAGCATATTTGTGTTAATGCTGATAATTCCTACATCTGCAAGTGTCGTGAGGGATTCGTAGTGAGAGAAGATGGCAAGACATGCAGAAGTGAGTGACCGGTATCTATTGAACATTTTTATATGTGCATCAGGCAAGGAAAGAAAGGGTTTATTCACTTCTTACTGGGGAACAAAAACAAAACAAAACAAAACAAAACAAAGCAAAACAAAACAAAACAAAACCACTTCATTTTGATACCTACATTTTTTAACTTGTTTTTATTCAAAACCTACATTTTTATCAATCCTTCCCAGGACGGGACATCTGCAAATCAGTCAGCCATGGCTGTGAGCATATTTGTGTTAACGAAGATGACTCATATGTTTGCAAGTGTCATGAGGGTTTTCAGCTGAGAGAAGATGGGAAAACATGCAGAAGTAAGTACTCTGGTAATTAGTCATAAACTTCCATCTACAGTATGTAGATTTGCGGAAGTGTTCTAACAAACACAACAACAACAATTTACTGTTATAATATAGGACTATTGCTATTACACCTGCCTGAAGCTTGTAAGAGACTCTGCGGAAAGAAATAGTGTATTTTAATAGCCAAACCGATATGACTGCAGACAAAAAAGGCTCACAATTTTTCAGGTACAAAGAGTTAGAAGTATTTGCTGACTAAATTTTTGCCCATTTCTTCCAGTGATACCAGTAGACCTAATAAAAGCTATTACTTCTCCCTGCGTGATATGTTCACTGTAGGTGTGCTTTAACCAAATATCATCAACTATTCCCAGATAAAGACATTTGCAGCTCAGTTGACCATGGCTGTGAACATGTTTGTGTTAATGCTGATGAGTCATACATCTGCCAGTGTTATGAGGGATTTGCACTAAGAGGAGATGGAAAAACATGTAGAAGTAAGTATTGTTATCTTTAATAGAAATTTCCTTTATAATCTGTGCATTCGTAGATATGTTTTAAATACCAGCAACTTTATTTTTTTTCCAGATAAAGATGTTTGCAATTCTGTTGACCATGGCTGCGAGCATGTTTGTGTGAATACTGATAGTTCATACATCTGCCAGTGCTATGAGGGTTTTATATTGAGGGAAGATAAGAAAACATGTAAAAGTAAGTTATTTTATGTTACTATGTTTTTTGCACTCAGAGATCTACTGAAGAAACATATTGTGTTAAAGGTAGTTCTTCTTATAGGGGATTTTGCCTGACAAAAAGGAGGGCAAATTCTTTATTTACTAGGAGTTTATTACGTTTAGTCTTTAAAGTTTTGGAAATGTTCTCATTCATCAAACTGTAGTAAATAAAATCTAAATTCTTCCTAGATAAGGACATCTGCAAATCAGTCAGTCATGGCTGTGAACATATTTGTGTTACTAATGACGATTCATACACTTGCCAATGCCATGATGGATTTGTACTAAGGCAAGATGGGAAAACATGCCGAAGTAAGTAGCTTATGAATAAAAGAAGAAATTTCTTTTTCCTTTTATTATTCAGTATTATTCACTGCTTCGTAGAGGTCAGAATGGACTATTGTTTTCTATAGTTCATAAGACTTCTATGAATTAATTCTTGTTTGAACTAAAGACGTATTTCAGATAATCAGACAATTTTAAGGTTTGAATGTAGCTTTTAAAATGTCAACTTGATTTCTAGATGAAGTATGTTGAATTTTAATCTTAAGCATAGGATGTTTGTGCATTTTACTTTGATGAGCTGAAGTTCTTATTGCCAGTGTGTTGTTCTGTGTATATTCATGCACGTCACGACTTAACCTGTTCCTTAACTTAACCTCTTTTGTAAATGATAAGCAGATCAAAATTCTTTAGGCTCTTTATATGTTTTCTAATCTCTTCATAAGTCTCTTCTTGCTCCCCTAAAATCTCAGCTATTTATCAGCATCCTTGTGGGGGCACAAGTGGTAGAAAGTCTTCTAATAGGAGAGACAGCAGCATCCAGGGTAGAGGAACTATAACCCACCTAATTCTTAGTTGAATCTACCTATCTTTTTTTATATTTTACCTTTTTTTTAATCTGTATTTTTTAATGACCAAAGATCGTGTTAGTCTGTGACCAAAATACTCTGCTAGCACCTGAGTTCAGTTAGTTATCTACCATGATCGTAAGCTGTTTAAGACTCTCAGTCACACAGGTGTCCCAGATCCTGTAAGTACAGCCTTCATTCTTTGTTTCTAAATGTATAAGCTTAGTTCTGGCTATTTTAAAATACAAATGATTGGCTGTTATGCAGCTTGCAAAAAGATTCACATCTCCTTGTATCAGCAGCTGCTGTATTTTTATTTGCCATTTTCTCAAACCCAGAGTAACCTACAAACTTTGTCAGTGATTATTTTGTATTTTCTTTTGGGTTATTCATAAAAATATTAAAGTAGTAGAGGAGCAAGGCAAATTCATAGAAAGAAAGCCACTTCATGTTCACCCATTCACAATTTATTCTGAAGACCTCTAGCCAGTGTTAATCCATATAATGTTCATTCGTAGTCTGTTTTCTTAATCAAAATGAATACCAAGACTGCTGCCTTACTGAATGCTCCACTGTATGAAGAGCATGAGCTTTATGTACCAGCCTCATAACCAATTCAAAGTTAGCTTTCCAGGATTTTTCCATAACACCAAGTTGATTGCTGTTTTCTGTGATTTTACTCTGAATCAAGTTCCACATTACCTATCCATTATTTTAATGCAGATCAATGTCAAGCTGACAGGTTTACAATGAACTACTCATCCTTTTCAAACACTGGAACACTAGTATTTTTTCAGTGTGTGTGCATACACTGCGGATGGAGACTGCTTGGTGTTTTGGGGCTTCCTCGGAGGTGTAGGAGTTACTGAAAAATAACACTAAGCATCCAAAGCGTTTTTCAGCCGGGTCTTTTACAACTCTTTGCTTCAAGTTATTTGGAATTATTAAAAATGTGTGTAGGCACTGTGTGACCTGCTTCTCAGCTGATGAAACTCTCCAACAATATCATCAGTAGCCTATTTCATAAGTTCAGATCCAAATATACTAAATATTTTTAACATTTCTGCATTGAGTGGCAATTCTACCATTTCTATCTATTAATTAATAGTACACTGTTAGACTATCAGGAACAAAAAATATTCTTTAAATAACTTACTCATACAATCCTTTATTCGGTTGGCCATGCACCCCCTTCTCTTTCATCTTATTATTTCAGTGTTTTTAAATTCCTGATATTTTTATGTTCAGTACATGCTGTGAATGTTCCTTTCTTTCAATCATTATTCAAATCTTACTGCTGTTTTCAATTTCAATTTCTAGATGAGGCTGCTTTTTTAACTACTCTGGCATTCCTTCTAGATTATGGGACTACATTTTTGGGGAGTATCTAGTAAAATAACCTTAAACAGTACAATCATTCACTTTTTTTTTTTATTTTATTTTTTTTATTATTTCCCCCCCATCTCAGAATACTCTAGCTCATATTTGCTTTCAGCTATGTAAAATTCATCCTTTTGAAGTAATAGCCATCTATGCTGCTGGTTTGTATTTGGTTCTGTTTATAAACAACAAATGTGTCTGAGCTGCACACGGCTGTGCATAAGCAGATGCTAATTTTACTTACATAATCATTTCTTCTTTGTCGGCTATAATGGGATCTAGTTTAGATTGCCATGTCTTAAATGTAATACTGTTGAGTTAGAAGATTGTCGTCTCTAGTAGCTTTTTTGAATTTTTCTATTGGCAGCATGAGACCTCCAGGTAATTTGGCTCAGATTGAAGTTCTTGTAAAAATATGGGTTTTTGCCCTGCACATTAAACCTTAAATATTTTGCTGAACAGTCAATCTGAACTTCACTGTCGGTACTGTTCTACTTTCTGCATAAAGGTAGCTCTCCATTAGCAACTGACAATATTTTCTTTCGTATTGCAGTGAAAAAGAAACAGGGAATGATGATAGACAGCTCCACTTCTTCTGTACTTTCTCCCCATTTATCCTTCTTGAAGAGGTTTTAACCAACTGGTTTTAACATTGCAGTCATACAAATCCTCCCATCAATTTTCAGTGATACCAGTTACATTTTATTTATCCTCTTAAATGAGTAGTTCCTATTTTTTTGGGGTTTGTTTATGCAGGCTCTTGGCATTGATGTAAGGATGTTAAAGAGTTATTTCGCTTCATGTCCTGTGGTATTTTACTTAATTTTGGTTTTACCAGCATGAATTTGTGCTAAATGACAGTACTAAACTATTCCATCGTTTTACTCTTACTGCTCTTAATGTAAACACCTCCTTAATCTATTTGGATTAGTCCTAAAATGATTTGTCAGTGGGAGGCCATCCAAACCATGCAATTCTTTTAGCTCAGGTAGTAAAGAACTCATGCTCCATGTAAGCTAAGCTGTCTATCATTAACTAGATGTTAATGTAGTAGAGATTTGCTTTCCATTTGCAGGCTTCCATCTTTCTTTGCTCCTGAGATTACCCCTCAGTCTTTGTATTTATAAAAAAAAGTTTAACTAGCACACGACATTAAATATTATCTAACTATTCCTAGGCAAGGATATTTGCAAATCAGTCACCCATGGCTGTGAACACACTTGTGTTAATGCTGGTGATTCATTTGTTTGTAAGTGTCAGGAGGGATTCCTGCTAAGAGAAGATGGAAAAACATGCAAAAGTAAGTAGTCTGGTATTTGCCAGCATACTTTTTATCTGCAGCTTCTACTTGTGTAGAAATGCATTAGCTAACAAGAGCTGTCATCTGTTTTCAGATAAAGATCTTTGCAAATCAGTCAACCATGGCTGTGAACATGTTTGTGTTAATACTGATGATTCATATATCTGCAAATGCCATGATGGGTTCCTACTGAGAGAAGATGGGAAAACCTGCAGAAGTAAGTAGCATGAGAACTTAATTTGATGAATTGCACATATAATCGAGGCCTCTGCTGATGTATGTTGACTACCAATGTCTTGTGTTTGCAGACAAGGATGTTTGCAATTCAGTCAACCATGGCTGTGAACAAATTTGCGTGAATACTGAAGATTCCTACATCTGCAAGTGTCATGAAAAATTCATACTGAAGGAAGATGGAAAGACGTGTAGATGTGAGTAGCCTGAGCTATAGAAGTATGTTTTTATTCGAGGCTTTAAAGTGTCGTGGCTGTGAGTGTTTGCACATGTGTATGTTTGTAATTTCCAACTTGTGCTGGTTGATAAAATACATCACCTCTCCCTAACAAACCTCCCTTCACAAACTCCATCCACTCTTCTCAGATAAAGATGTTTGCAACTCAGTTGACCATGGCTGTGAACAGATTTGTGTTAATACTGATGATTCGTACGTGTGCAAGTGTCATGAGGACTTCATACTGAGGGAAGATGGGAAAACTTGTAGGAGTAAGTTGTTTAATCTTTGTTTTGTACTTCTTGATCTGCTAATGAACACGCTGAGCAACAGTAGTGTGTTATTTGTGTCTTTAATATAGAATCAACTTCATGGAAATGAGCTCCTTCATGGAAGATTATTGCTGTAATTTTTACATTTTGTGAAAGTTATTTACCTAGCTAACTGTGCTAAATATAATTTTCATTATTCCAAGGTAAAAATATCTGCAAAACAGTCAACCATGGTTGTGAACATGTCTGTGTTCCAACTGGCGATTCTTACACATGTCAGTGTCACAAGGGATTTATATTGAGGCGAGACAGGAAAACATGCAGGAGTGAGTAGCTGAAACTTTTATGGAGAATATGTTTTTTCGGTCATAAAAGAAATAACAGATTTAATTTCATTCAAAGCTTCTTCATGCCAGTTTTGCATTTGAGAAATGGTCTAATAATGAATTTCTCGTAACATTTCTCAGGTAAAGACCTGTGTAAATCCATTGACCATGGCTGTGAACATGTGTGCATTAATAATAACAATTCATACAGCTGTCAGTGCCATGAGGGTTTTGTTCTGCGACAAGATGGGAAAACATGTCGAAGTAAGTAACTCAGTATGTCTGTCAGCTGCTCTTCTTTGCCATTGCTACATAAACGAACAAAGACGTTATACTCCTTTGTCATACATTCTTCAAATATCATATTCGGGGTCCCTGAATGTATAAATATGTTAAATTGAATACATATAAATATTTAATTTTTTTCTAGATAAAGATGTCTGCAAATCAGTTGCCCATGGTTGTGAACATATTTGTGTTAATAATGACAATTCATACATCTGCAAATGCCAGGAGGGATATGTACTAAAAGAGGATCAGAAAACATGCAGAAGTAAGTACATTTTATTTAGAAAGCATTTGTTTTCTTTGATTTTTAAAGCATTACTTGACCTGACTTCAAATGCCTTACTTCAAAAAATGTCTCACTTCAAAAATTATACGATATTTGAAAGCCCAAAGCATATGTGAGTGTGATGGAAAATTTCTTGAACAATTAACTTGATGCTCTCATAAGCAAGAAACAATTGGAATAAGCTGGAACAGTTGTTTTGGTGTAGCGTCAAGTATGATAGTAATTCTTTCCAAACATCAGGGAGAAAGCCAAAGTGAAATCTTATTATCAAGGAATGTGCACTTTAATCAGATTCATATACTGTGGAGCTTTTATCTCTATGTACTCCATTTTAAAACATCATTATTTCTATTTCCTTATCTTGTAACATGACATGCTTAGAGTATGACATGCATTTGTCTCATCAGCCCTTCATACTCAGAGGAGAAATTCTTCTACTGGAACTCAGTAAAAACAGTTATTCTGCAAAAATGGATGCCTTTGCTGGGGAGACTATTATTACCAAAAGAATGGTAACATGTTCATGGCTGGTCTCAATCCTAACTAAAACTATTCACCATGAACTGCTGCCCAGTCTTGACTTAGGCAATGATGGGTGGTGGTGGTGGTGGTTCTGATACCCCTGTTCATTGCATTTCCATCGCCTTAGTACATGTGACACATCTTTTCCTCAAATGACTGCAGAAAGGAATTCTTGGACAGCAGTTTTAAAATAGAGCTATTGTCTAAGAAGAAAAGCCTAAGCTTTAAAGCTGAAAATCCCTTATTCCTACACTGACTTGGTAACAGACATCTTCAGTAATTTCTGCAGTCAAAGTAGTTTCTGCTGCACAGTTCTCTCTTGTGTAGTGCTTACAGCTTTCTTACTATACAAACATCAGAGATGAGTGCAGGTCAAAGTTCATTTGGTCCAGACAAAGATGCAAATCTTACATTCCTTAGTGTGGCAAATTCTCCCTGGACATTACATTGGTCAAATAGGAGCTGAGCATCTCTGCAGCCAGCCCCTTGCACAAAGCACGTTAGTCTATGCCTGCTGGAGGCAACGGCTTTCCAGAATGAAAAAAACAGCTGGCAGAGCCACTCTGCAGCTTTGAAGACATTCTCCAGTCCCTAAATTCCCTAACCTTGCCATAGACGCCCGGTGCCAACAAACTGCTTTGATTTTTGTGTGTCCGCTTCCCAAAAAGTGTAAGAGCTCCAAATTTGTCAGTCTCCTGACAAACTCCCAGCTCTACTGGCTTGTTGTGGTTTAACCCCAGTGGGCAGATAAGACCACACGGCTGCTTGCTCACTCACGCTGCTTGACACCGAGGAGAGGAAAAGTAAAAGTGAGAAAATTTGTGGGTTGAGATAAAGACAGTTTAATAAGTAAAGCAAAAGCTGTGCATGTAAGCAAAGCACTCAAGGAATTCATGCACTGCTTCCCATGGTCAGGCAGGTGTTCAGCCATCTCCAGGAAAGCAGGGCTCCCTCTCGCATAACGGTTACTTGGGAAGAAAAGCACCATCACTCCGAACGCCCCCCTCTTCTTTTTTTCCCCCCCAGCTTTATATACTGGGCATGATGTCACATGGTATGGAATATCCCTTCAGTCAGCTGGGGTCAGCTGTCCTGGCTGTGTCCCCTCCCGACTTCTTGTGCCCTCCCAGCCTGCTCGCTGGCAGGACAGTGTGAGGAGCAGAAAAGGCCTTGAGTGCTTAGCAACAACTACCACCACCAGTGTGCTATCAACACGATTTCTCATCCCTAATCCAAAACATAGCACTACACCAGCTGCTAGCAAAAAAGTTAACTCCATCCCAGCTGAAACCACAACATAGGCAAACCACAAAAGGTTAATTTCAGCAATACATATGCCTTCCAATTACTAGATTGTTAGAGTTAGAAGCAAAAAAACCCAACTTATATAAACAATTCTGATGCGTTTTTAGCAGATAGACACATTTCTAGCATTTATTCTCTCGTCTATCATTGTTTAGCTGTTTTTCTGCTACTGGAGGTTTAGGTTTGTGCTATAAAATACATGTGCATTGTCTGAATTTCATCTCCAGACTTGAACCTCATGCTAAGCTCTAGGGCAGGCTACCTAACCCTTCTCTTCTCGCTCAGCCTTCCCCAAGCTCTTTGCTTTTTGCCTCACCGTTCCCTGCCATTCTAAATATGACTCCTAGCTTTTCACCTCATACACAAGTATGGCTTCACTGACTCATTTCTTTGCATCACCTTTACCCTTTTGCTAGTTCTGCCACACAAATGCAGCTTCAGTGATTCTCTTCCATGTCTTTCAGTGCTGGTCCTCTACACAAATGTAAAATTAGCATACTGGTCTATCCCTGGATGAAAATGATGGCAAGTCTGTCTCTATATACTAGCTATGTTCTTCAGTTATACAGTTCTCTCCACTTAACAGTCATTCTTAAAATTTGATGATTGTTGCTGTATTTTTAAGAGTTGTAGTATTCTTATTCTACAAAGTAAAATGTCCTAGTAAGTATTGACTGTGATTATATTTTTGTTAAACTCATGATCATAGGCATACTCTTAATTTTTGATATAGACTGTACACAGCATCTTTAGACACACTGGCAAAGGTGGATGAGTCAGGAACAAGGTACTGTAGATGATCTCTGAGTTTATGCAGTCCTGGGGCATCTAGGTCCCTTTTTCAGCTTTGTGGAGTTTTTTCATGATCGAGCACTCTGCTGCTTATTTCACAGGATGCACTGAAGGCCCAGTTGACCTGGTGTTTGTGATTGATGGATCAAAAAGTCTCGGAGAGGATAATTTTGAAATTGTAAAACAATTTGTCTCGGGAATCTTGGATTCACTGGAGATTTCACCCAAAGCTGCTCGAGTTGGTTTGCTTCAGTATTCCACTGAAGTTCGCACAGAGTTTACGTTAAGGCAGTTCAGCTCAGCCAAAGACATGAAGAAAGCTGTATCGCAAATGAAATACATGGGGCGAGGGTCCATGACAGGACTGGCTCTGAAGCAAATGTTTGAGAGAAGCTTCACCGAAACAGAAGGAGCAAGACCGCTTTCCGCAAATGTCCCTCGAATCTGCATTGTGTTTACAGATGGACGAGCCCAAGATGAAGTCTCCGAGTGGGCTGCTAGAGCAAAGCGAAATGGTAAGTGGAGATGGTTTTGACTCATTTTAAAAGGCAAATCTTGTTAGAAATAAGATGTGGTAATAGTACAGATGTACTACAGTACATGCTAATCAAGGGAGCGTTTGCCATAGCAGTCTGGGTGGAACAGTGACCACTGTAGCAGAACATCAGATCTTTGGCGTTCACAGGAGCCTTTGCTACAAGACACATATGTCATCCCCGAGAGTCTCACCAGTGGCGTTCCCTGCCATCCACAGGTAGTGGTGCTACTTGCCTCACGTGCCATGCAGTACCCTGAACATAGCCACTAAAGGTGGGAACACTGGGAACTTCATCAAAAATTTTAAGAAAACAGTAAAAAAAAAAATCCCCCAACCTGTCTCTTCAAAATACAGAAATCTATCCTCCTGAGAAATACTGTGGTAATAATTGTTTATATTTTTACTTACATATATTTTGTATTTTTAGCCAATGTTATAGTGCTGATGGTGTTCTGGAAGGAAGATGGGTCCTCTTTACAGAATGACATAGCTGTCATACTGTCTATCTTTCTGTTTCTATGTGCCTTATCAGGTGATATGCTGAAATGTACCGGAAAAATGGTGATTTTTTATTTAGAATATGTCTGGTCCGAAATCCATCCTCTAGGACACCTGTATCAGAAATCAGAAACTTTTCAACTGTTTAGCAAGTCAACTGGAAATTTTCAAAACTTTTCAAGAAAATAGAGGATCCCTTTTTTTCTTGGCAAAACATTTTCTATTCTATGAGAAACTGCTTGAAGAACCATAGCTGATAGCCCACAAACCAGAGAAAATAGCCAGACTTTAGAAGATGCTGCACATCTTTTTTCTGTTCTTGTTTTATTGATTTGATATATCAATCATAACTTGATACATGATTAGTATAGCATTGGTCAGGACCGATACCTCTCTGTAAGGAGAAAAGGGGAAAATGTCCAAGCATATGAGAGGAGCATGCGCTAACAATGGCTAATGGCTAATGTAATGGCTAACAAGGGTGCCATTACAATGAGATAAAAACAAAGTGGTTTTTGAAATATTAAAAACAAACCCAAAGATTTATACACTAACTAGTGAGATCTGGGAAAGTGCATGGAGGCTTTACAGGACTGAAGAAGGAAAGAAGTACAAGCCGACCTTGCTTACTTGCCGAAGGAAGCCTCGCCTCCAGACTGCTCACACTGATATTTGTAATGCTACAAGCCAAATCCATCCCCTGTGTAATTGCAGCGTCAGCAATGTAGTAATGCTGAACATGAAATTGGCCTTGAATGCTTTATCACTGATATCTCCAAGTCTTTAAAAAGCAACAGACCTCAGTATGACTGGTCCATTCATTAAATTGAATCAGCTTCTGGTGAATGTTTTACTTTCCTAGCTGAAGTGCAGTGGTAGGCAGATTCGTGACGAAAAGCAAGGAGGTGCTTACGTTAGATGTTAGCAAGTTGGAAAGTGCCTATTTTATGATGTTATCAAGACGAGGCTTCTTCAGCAAAAAGGTTAAAGTTGCAATTCAGTGAGTGTGTAGCTGTTATTAGCCCATGATAATACAGAGTTATCAAACCTCCTCATCCCGTTTTATCTGAAACCAACCAGCTGAGGAAGGCAGCTTCTGCTCTTGAATCTTATAAAAGAGCTTGCAATACTATGAAGCTAATAGTTGTATTAGGAATCACAAAATCAGTAGGAATTGTGGACACTTTCTAAGCCAGAACTAACATAAAGAGAAATGTTGTATCAGATCATATGTTCACCAGAATAAAAAAATAACTGCTGAAAAAGGGGATATTGAAGATCACTATGTTTTGTATTCGTTGCTTGTTTAAAATCCAACGAGAGGGCTGTGAACCACCTCCTTCTTCCCTGCTTTCAGAGTGAAGACTACAAATCCTCATTTGCTTTCTCACTAGCACCTCTGCTGGGGGAATGCTCATCCCAGGCATCCCTGTTGTAATCTCTCCTAGCGGCACAAATCATTTCTTTTCCCCTGTTCTTACCCTCATAGGTCTGGGTGCCTTTGCAGTGCCTCCCAGCTCGCTAGTGTCCCATACAGTGCAAGAATCTGGTTGCAAGGTGATCTGAGGTTTTCAATGAAACACTAAGTATTTATATTTTTCTAAAAAAATTGCCATCTTTCAGGATTCTGCTCCATTTGCTAATATGTAACAGGTCTTCCTATCAACCTAGTAACTGGCTTACTGCGTACACCCTACATATGCAGACAGACACAAACCAGGAAGTTTCAGTGCAACCGTGAGGCTGTCCTGTGTGATTCTCTTCCACGTTTTGCAGTGCTTTTTCTGGCCTCATTTACTATCAGTAGTGGCCAGGCAACTGTCATCTCTTTGACTTAAAAACTGTTAAATTACAGCAAAGCAGTGAGTTTCTACACATCTCTCAATAACTAAAACATACTCAGCCTGTTCAAAACCGATTTTGAAGTTACACAGATTATACATTTTTTGTGCTCTCCCTTTCACTCTCTCTAAAATGACTAATACTCATGTTTTCCTGTCAGGAAGGAACAAGGGTTTAGACTGCTGATGTAATAATAATATGCAATTTCATTTCAATCTAGGTATAATTATCTATGCCGTTGGAATAGGAAAAGCAATTGAGGAAGAACTGCTGGAAATTGCTTCTGAGCCATCGTATAAACATCTCTTCTATGCTGAGGATTTCACAGCTATGGAGGACATAAGTGAAGAGCTAAGAGCCCAAATCTGTGAAGGTAACAGATAGGACTCCATTGAGACAGGAGTGAATGTTTGTAGATTTTTTTGCAGGCCTAAAAGGACAACTAGTGTCATATCACAGGTCATAGATCATTGGTGTCAAGACATTGCAAGGCATAAGTCACTCAGGGTAATTTTTCTGCCCTTCAATATGTGAGGAATGTATACCCTTAACCTCTCACAAGGTGAAGGGATATAATACTTGTCTTTCCTTTGTTTTCATAAAGGTTGCATAAAATGTACACTTCTGTGCCCAGAAGAATCAATTGCTCCCTCCCCTTTCTTTTTCTACAGTGCAGTCAGCCATGCACTGAACCCCACCCTGCCAAAGAAGCGTGATCTACTTTATTAGGAATGTGGGAAAATAGTCAGGGGTTTGTAATGTCTTAATAAGAATAAAAAAATTACTCTTAAGACCAGTGGCAAAAACCTAAACCACAGCAAAACAAATCGTCAAGTGCATATTTACAGAAGACTAAAAATAGTTCATCTAACATACATTCACAACTACACGGACTGATCTCCGTTATGCATAAGCTCCAAGTTCTGCTCCACAATGTGGAAGGTTTGTTCCAGAAAGCACCCTTCCTCACTCTGGCACAAGCAGCCTCTACATAAACATTCCCAGCTGAAGTTTTGCAAGGGGAAGGGGGAATATGAGCTGGGACAGAAGCTGTTCAGCCAGAGAGAGGACAGTATGTCTCTCCCACTCACACATTCCCAGGACTCGGTATTATTTGTACATTGAAATTGGTACCTGAAGCAAAATCCAGAAGCGTCACTGTGAATAATATTAGTCATAGCACTAGAATTGTGCAAGATGATTTAATTTGCACTAGTTTTTATTTGGTTTGTTTTTTTGGAATTAATTGCAAACAGGTTTTATTTTCTTCTTTAATGTTACTGCGTAAAATTGGCTGGCAAGCAGCAGTGCATTTCTTCTCATACAGGTGCCAAGGAAGAATCTGAGAATGTTTCCTAGCTGGTATATTCTTTGTGATTCAGTTCTAAGAAGTCCTAGTTCCATCTTTCTGAAATTCAAAATACTATGACAACGTGAAACCAAGTCTGTTAAATTAACCTTCTTATTAGGCAGATAATCTGCTGATGACAGCATGTCATCTTAAAAGCCTGGGGAGACGCCAAAGCCAAAACTATGTGGCAACCGGTGTAATAATTCTCACTCGTTAGCAAACCCCAGAGCTCAGTGATGGAAATGCATCCTTCAGGTACCCACAGCAGTGTTTAGCAACCACAATTTTCTGCCTTTTTTTTTTTTTTTTTACTACATTACTTAACATATGAAAAATAAGTAAATTCTGCCCCTTTGTGGCAGTTTCTAGACTGCACCTCTAGTAAGTGGGCAGAGCTAGTGCCTCTCAGCTTCTGTCCTCCTCCTCTGGCACCAACAGGCAATGCCTCACACCTGTGAATCAAGGACTGACCCAGCCTTGTTTTTCTGGACACTCCAGGACTACCTATTGCTCATCAACTCACTCCACCAGAAATTCTGCCTCCAAGCCTGTTCCACAAGCTCATTCTTTTTCAAGTTCATTTATTTTCCTCTGTTTTGGTTTACAGCCTAAATTATTTCCCTCCTTTGCAACAGCAGTTACTTCATTTTTACTCCAGCCTTGGTCCTTAGCTGAGGACTTCTGAGGCTCCAGCCTGTGAGGGCAGTGGGAGACCCTCTGAACCTCATGGACTCCACTGACAAAGCCTCTCATCCCCAGTCCCAGCTGTGGATGGGCTACGTGTTTCCAAGTAAAGCAGAAGCCCTCCAAATCTCTTTTGGGGTAAGGTTTTTTTCCTTTTGTTCTGCAAGAATGCATCAGCTTTGTAGAATAGCTGCTGATCACTGTTAATTATTCTTCAAGACTAGTAGTAAAAAAAATAAAGTGGTCTTCTCTTTTGCCTTTTATTAAGAGGAATTCAGTCAGAAGGATCCCATTCATTGCTTTGGTTAATGTTCATTTTTCATCTGACCGGCAGCAGTAATGAGGCCACAGCAATGTCATACGTAATACGCACTCATCATCATTGCCTCTTCACCCCTGTTCTGAGCATGTGCATTATGGAAGCCTTTAATTACATGGTCACATACTATTTTTGCCACAAGACCCCAGCCCTGATCAGATGACAGTACTCGGCCACCTGCTGGTTAACATTCTGTTCTGCTTCCAAACTGCAGATCGTTTTCGCTGCTGCAAATAGTCTGCCACTGCTTTTGAAGACACATTTTTTGAAGACACTTTCTCACAGGGCTTTCCTAACACAATACTTATGTTTTGTTAGGAAAAGCAGAACACTAAAAAGAAACACCCAACTTTAGCATTGTTCTCCAACAAATTTGAGTATTTATGCTCACTGCCCTGACTTCACCAAGGGACTCAAGTTAGCATTAGCAGCCTCTGTTGCTACTTCTCTGATGATTCACAGCTTTACAGAGGTGACGAGATCAGGAGTCTTTAACCCCCAGCTAGTTTCTGAAGCCTGAAGAGGAGTTTCTGTAATGCCAAATTCACGTCCCAAGCTGGAGACTTTCTGCCTCATCTCTATCAGTGGATCCATCAGTCTTCTTTCCTGTCCCTTATATCTGAATCCTAATTACTTGTCTATACCAGCACAGCGTCCAAAGCTCAAACTTTTCAGGTCAGTTCCTCTGCTCTTCTTAGACAGCCTCTAGACTTCTAGAGCAAGTTATTGCCCAGCATCAGACACTCAAGCTTCATCTTACCTGTTTCTTCCCTCCTACACTAGAAATCTCAAAATCCTTGTTCCCAGTTGATCATTCTTCTGCTAGACTCCTCGCCCAGTTTGTTTAATTCCTTACGTCATGATCTCATCCCACGCACCTCTGCCCTGAACTCTTCTCCAAAATCTGTGTTCCTTCCATCAGCCGGTTCCGACACAGACTTCAATATATATAAATATTTCAGTGGGCAGAACTACACTCTGGTCTTCTTACTCAATGACTCATCTTTGTTCACTCCCCCTTCCTCATGCTCAGACATTCCCGCCGCCACCCAGAAGGTCCGATGTCCTTCCCAGTGCAACTTCACACAGCTGTGTATTATTGTGCATTTGTCACAATCCACTAGAGCAACAGAGACCCCAATAGCTATAACAAACCCGTGGCGCCCAGAAGCATCTGCCATCTTCCTACTGCATCTTCACGGCGTATCAGGGGAGTTTGCACCATCACCTTTTACTCTCACACATTCCATGAAGGAACTCCGGGTATATTTGCAGGGACTGAGTCCCAGATGCCCCATCCACTCCCCCGACATAGTTGATCAAGTCGTGCAGTTGTTAAATGTACGTTCTTCAACTCATCTGGGCCATTAAGGGCTCCACAGTTAATTGAAGGTCAAGTGTTTATTTTCTAGAAAAGAACCCATTCTTAAGGAACCGAAGCTGCCCTCTTGCGGCAAGAAAGGGATACTGCACAGAATGACTCGAGGTGGTTATACCTACATATAAAACCGGTTTCTGTTTCTCTCCAGACACCCTTTCACTAAAAAGACAGGTATGTGGAGTCGTAAATAAATCCCAACATTTTAAAGGCTGTGCTTCATGAATCAGAAACTTGTATTTTTGTTTATAACTGTAGTGCATCAAATAAACTCTACTGCACCCTTCTCACCTAAACACATTCAACTCCCTGATCAATGTTTCCCATTATAAAGGAGAAAACTGAAGAAGAGCAAGACATTTCTTCCTCCTCCAAGCACTTTTTATTCTTAGTTCACCCCAAAGGACTAATGGATGACAATGAAACACATGCAAGAATTTTCACTAAAGGTCACAAAGTAGGTTGCTGTAATTTCAGATTGCTTTACTACAATTAATGCATTGGCAAAGCACTTCTGGTTTCGGGGGAGTTCCTCTGATAGTTTGAGTGGAAGGATGAGTCCTGGAGTTTCCATCAATATTGGACCTCTTCTAAACTGCGCAGGTATGAGG
This sequence comes from Chionis minor, assembly GCA_013398295.1. NCBI lineage: Eukaryota > Metazoa > Chordata > Aves > Charadriiformes > Chionidae > Chionis > Chionis minor. The sequence continues at coordinate 235,560 of VZSF01005793.1, read as the reverse complement.
CATTCTCCATGTGCCATGAGAGACTTACAAGTTACTGGTAAGAAACATTTCTGTTTCTAGGGAATGTGAACATTTTTATTGCCCCTTTTGTGATCTCATTTCCTTTGGCAATTCCTTTCTACCAGCCTTGAAAGAGTCAGCTCACCAGCAGGATCCAGCATCTGGGAGGTTTCATAAGACTGGTCCACAGCCTTCAGGTTGGCTGTTTTAATTCAATGTCCTGCTGTCTCCCCAGATCATTGCTAAGTTGCCTCTTCATGCTGCATTCTGTAGAGAACCCTAGTAATTCATCTATGAAACATTTGTTTGTCCCATTCCCCTTCCCACCCTGCTCCAAGCCACCCTCCTTTCTGCAATTCAAATCTGCTTTGTACAAAAAATTTGAGATTCACCATAACAAATGCATGGCTGCATGCTTCTTACACCATCCAAATGAATTACTTCATGGGGAAACTTGTATTTCAACGTTGTGCTTGATATGTTAAAGCATGTTCAGCTTTCAATCACTTCTGTTTCTCACAGGAACCTTCACAACTCCCTTGCAGTTCCACAACCCACAACTTAAATCCTGTATACAGTAAATACAGCCTAACGGCTTGGTTCCTTCTCATCTTTGTATCCCTAGTCCTCTCTATGAATGATCCTCACTGCAATCAGTGAGATTACTCACTAATTAAGGAGAACTTGGTGCATGTGAGTAGAATACTGTATAATGAAGTGAAGTGGGTTTGATTTTTAGACTTTTGGGGGGTTTCCTGCAGGACCTGAGTCAACTACAGTAACCATCACAGATGTCATTGCCTGTCCCAATCTTGCAATACACCACAAGTATCTTTTCGAAGACAGTCACATTCACTCAAGAACAACAGGTAACCAGGTGACCTTTGTTTAGAATAATCCAGACCGCTCTTTGAATATATAGGCCTAAATGTTGTGTACTATTTTCCAGTACTTGCAAAATCTGCCCCAGAACGTTCCTTTGGATGTTGACCTGTTTTGAGAACAGGAAGCTGTATTAAACCTGCTCTGCATTTATAAGTCCTTGTCATTTCCTCCCCCATCCCATTTGATTTATTCAGCATTTAGTCTATGCTCAACTATTTCTCTTTTCCAGCAAAAGCTTCAAAAGATAAAGACCAGTGCAAATGTGAAAACCTTGTGACATTCCAGAACTATGCAACCAACGAAGTAAGAAAACTCACCCAACGATATATCCTTTCTGAATCGTTTCTTACATATAAGAGAGGCAGGTTAAAAGGAACAATAACACATCAAATCTAAGCTGTCTCCATAGCTCAAATCAATCTACTGTAATGAAAAGCTAAACTTCTTAATAGAGACTATTAATCTCCAAGAAGTAAAGCTTTTAAGACTTGAAATCTGCCTCTCCTTCACAGAAGGGGCCAAAATATTAATAAGGATCTTAACTTTCAATAATCCCCAACAGTAAACACCTTCAGGGACCGCAAAGAAATGAGTGACCAAATTCAAGACTAACACTCTTTGCTTTGGGTTAGTTCTTCAGATGGTATGGAAATAGCGTTTACTGGCTGCAGGAGTCAGAATGCAGGAGATGTTTCCCTTCCAAACTGCCTGGTGAAGCACCAGATGCAGTGAGTCACTTACAATGCTCCAAATGATGAGGAATTTGTAGGACTGAGGTCTGATTAATTTTGCATAACCAAATATGCAGATAAAAATTAGCTACAGGGAGATCAATAACTTTTTCCTCCCACAAGTTAGTCTGAGGGAGCTGTTGGTACAGTAGCCTTTTACACTGTCTGTAACATCCACCAGATGCCTCAGGAGACAACAGCAGCAAATTGGCAATGCAACTTCCTGCAATACTTTGCATCATGCAATATTTATGCAGCAAATTCCTGTATTTTCTAAGACAGCTGCTTCTGCCTTATCAAATAAATAATGTCATAGCATCTTCTATTTAAGTTTTGTACCTGTGTGCAAGATCAATAAGCACTTATTTTGTGCACAGAAGAGTGCAGGGATACCAGCAGCTCATAATAGTGTGCTTCCTAGACAAGAACAGCTTCAGACTGAGGAACCTGCAGAGTTCAGTGTCTGTCCAGTCAGCGTAACGGAGCCCTCAGCAGTGTGACAGCAGGCAAGACCACAGAGGGCTCTGAACCTGATGCAAAATAACTGCTTACCAGTTCAGGCCTTACCTCCAGCTATGTTGTGTAACTCCAGCAGCCAGCCTCACTATATATTCCACCTTCCCAAGTAAATCCTTCAGCAGGTAGCTTAATGAATCATGTTCTGATCACTTAAATTATTCCATGCAAAGCAGAATTACTCCATGACGGGGCAGAAAGCCACTGCGCAAGGTCATTGTTAGGTGCTCCAAACGTTCAACATTTATACTTCTCTGAAGGGACTTCTCCAAAGTCTCCAAGTGACTTTGGAGAAAAATCTCTAGATTTCCTACATCCTTTAGAGTTATCCAGACACATGGAGTTCCAACCTAGATGCTGACAAGAAAGGAGACCGCTCCTTCCCCTTCAGCAGAAGCTTTGGCCTCTTTACTATAACCTCCTGTAGCTGGGTTCTTCCTCAAAGAAAACAGGCCTGGGCAACACGTGCTTTTTTGCTTTACAATTTGAGTAGGCAACCCTGTGATTTTTTAAGAGTCCAAGAACTCCCACTCTTGCTCCTTACTGGGAAGGATATATTCTGCTGTCAATGTGATGGGGTTGAGGGGGCAGCACGTCTGTTCTGGTCAAACTCAATAGACGAAATGAATTTAATTTGCCTGTCTACACTAATAAATTTTTAACAGCCCCTTGTCAAAGATCCTGCTTTTACATGCCCAGTTGTCCATTTTTCCTTGTGCAAGACCTTAAAACACTAAAATTAAGACACCAGACAAAACAAGCGAAGAGTGGGGTGCAGCAAGTTAGTCCTTTTAAGGTGGGCCTTCAGTTCTCTCATAATTCTAGGTCCCCTCTTCCTCTCAGCTTCCCCTAGCTCCAGCCTTACCATGGCTTTTGGAGAGGCAGTTAGGTAAATGGTACCGATCCAACCTTCTGGAGCAGACATAGCACTCCTGTCAGCTGGAGGTGCTCATCAGGAAAGCGATGCTGTACACTGCTTTGCATTGCTACAGCTTACTTTGAGCGGAGCCAGTCCTGGATCCCATGGAGCTTCCTGTGCTCTACTCCACATCTGCCTGGAAACCCCTTGGCTTGGTAAAAACAGTACCCTACGGTACACCGCCATGGGGCAGGAATGCAGGATCATCAGCAGACATTCTTAGTGCAGTCATGGAGCTCCGTAGAGTTTTATAAACTACTGGTAGCTTACATGTAGGTTTCCATGTGATCAAGTGGAACATTTGTTATACAGCATTAACTAGGATAAATATTTAGCTTCCCCTTTAAAATAGAGGAAAACAGCCACTTTTCAGAACTGCCAGCCTTTTTCACGAGCTGCAGCCTGAACTCAGTGTCAGGGTACGCCTGTGACCAAATGGGGCTTCACAGCTTTCTCGCCTCAGCTGAACAAGGCAGAACAAGAAAATATAGGGGAATATTAGATCAGAAACTATGGGGAGTCAAAAGCCTTTGGAGAGGGACTCTTTGTCAGGAAATCTAGTGATAGGACAAGGGGTAATGGTTTTAAATTGGAAGAGGGGAGATTTAGATTAGATATTAGGAAGAAGTTCTTCACTGTGAGGGTGGTGAGGCACTGGAACAGGTTACCCAGGGAAGTTGTGGAGGCCCCATCCCTGGAAGTGTTTAAGGCCAGGCTGGATGGGGCTTTGAGCAACCTGCTCTAGTGAGAGGTGTCCCTGCCCATGGCAGGGGGGTTGGAACTTGATGATCTTTAAGGTCCCTTCCAACTCTAACCATTCTATGATTCTATGAAAGAGCGTAAGAAAGAGGAGAAATGAGCACGTTTATGGACCACAGCGATCAGACAGCTGACACTTTTTCTATTAATGCATGCCATCAGTAGCTGCCTTTCCTTAACTTTTGTCTACTGGAAGAAATGACAAAGAGAATGGAAGACTTGGAAAGCAGGCTAAAATACTGATCAAAATATACACTGTATATTTATACATACAAACTTGTCAGAGCTATTTTCTTAGACTTGTTGAAAGTAAAATAACAAATCTGTGTGTCCGAGATTGAAAAGAGTATTTTGGATCCCTGCATCTATATACTATGCGTTCTGTCTTTCATTGATTGCAGATAAGAAATGTTGAAAATTTTATAAACAATTTAGTAACTAGCAAAAATTCTAATTAAGCCAAACTAAACAACTGAAATAAGCTATGCAAAATAATAAAGTGCTGTTATTTTTTGAAGTGAAACCTCCACGTTTTGAAGTACTTTGAGGGTATGAAGTTATTTGGCTTGCTTTTCTGTATTTCCTTCCTCCACTCACCGCTGGTGTTTGAAGCACCCTATCTGTGTGGATATATATAGTTCTATATATACATACATATAAAAATGCAGAACAGGCATTCACAGTTATTGGGTTTCTTACATTCTTCCAACAAGAGCAGACTACTCAAATCATCTGGAAGTAAAAACAGAAATTTATACATTTGTGTTGAAACTGTGATGAAAGTAAATGAGCAAAGTGGGAAGTCTGCTGGATTATCAGGGCACCAGAATTCAAAGTTTCAATTACTTTCTCTTACCACAAACGACCATGTAAACTTCTCCTGCCGTTCTTTGGTCATCCAGCTATTCTGCAACTTTCCTGAATGCAACTAGTATTTTAATTATGAAACCATTCTTCGGGCAATACAACTAGCTGCACATCTGTTTGTCAAATACTAAGACACAAATGAAACCAGCAAATTGCTTCCAGCCATTCTGGCCAACTGAAGCACCTGAAGGAGTTTTACTCCTTCCCCTTGGCAGCAACACCGCTCTGCTGCTAGCTTTACTTTCACACTAACGGCAGTATCAGAACTATCTCTTGAACTGATCCACCTATGTGGCTTAACAGGCAGACACCAGCACTTCCTCCTTTGCTTTGATTTGCCTCTTTACTATCTCTGAACGGAAATACACAACTTCATCCATTCTATACCAGAAGCAGAAGTAGCTGCAGCTAAACTAGATTAAGTGATCTTAGATACGCTAATGAGCGTGCATGGATACGTAACAGCAAGCTTTAAAAGGTACCTCGTGCTTCAGCATACTTTGGCAAATAGAATGCAAGTTCCACAAGGATAGCGGTGTATCTAATTTTCATTAGGTGTTTCTGTTACTGCATGTCTGCTCAGCAGGAGAGAGGGAACATCGGTCGCTCAGCTTGCTTGGGCCAATCCAGCCCAAACCCACAACATTCAGGTAACTCAATTAATAATCCCTAGTAATAAGGAACATCCTGTAGTCATGACCTTGCACAAAATAGGCACAAATCTGTAAGATAACAATGTCTTCAGCAACAGTGACTTGAGAACACCAACTCATCTGTCTCTAACAGAAAATCTTCACAAAACTAAAAAGACAGACTAATTTAAAATCAGCTAAGTTAATTGCTATCTTATTGCAAGTATGATGTTATACATCATGTCTAGCAGCTATTTGCCATTTGACGGATACATATTCTCTTGGAATGAAAAGACAAAGAGGATAACTTGCATTGGTACTTTGTGAATGATTCACTAAAAATAGCATGGGGGGGGGGCGTTTAGTGTAAGTAAACCTTTTGGGGTCCCCCACCAACATCCCACATTTGCTACTGTACCTCACATTATGACTTGTTTTTGCATTAGCACTCCAAACCCAAAAATTAAGGAAGCCCTAGCCTGTTGAGATTTGGCATCATACTTGCCATGATCAAGTCTTACTCGACTTACCTCTCAAGATCCACAACTTCTAGAGAAAGAAATAGGCAAGTTTTGTCCTGTGAAGGTTATTTCTAACAGAACAGGAAACACAGCAGTGGTAATGAATCTTCATTTATATAGTTTGTTCCCTAAAACCATCAAAGGTATAGTACAAATTTTCTTAAAACGGATCTGTAATCAGTTTTATTGTAGAAATAACACCTTTACAGCATTTACTTCTCACTGGCTTGTTCTGGCATGCTTCTGATGATGTCAGAGTCACCTGTAAAACAAAAACACATTGTTACAAGAGGACCCACAGAAAAGTCTGGTTTTAGGAATACGCCAAAAAGTTAAGAAGAAAAAAAACACAAAAACACCACAAAAAACAACAATGCATTGACTCTACAAATAGAAAACAGCTTAGAAGCAATACAGTCTGTTTAGGAAAAAAGCAAGTAATTTTCATTGCTTGATAAAAAAATAATTATAACTGTACTTTGCTAATCCATACACAGTATTTTTACAATAACCGCATACCTGTCACTAGCATTTACAAAACCAGTACTAGAGCAACAATCTAGTCCTGGAGGACACAATGCATAGTTTTAATATAGCGAATGTCTAGCCTCCCCTGATCACGAAAATATCAGGACAGCGAGAATATTCGCATTATGTAACACAGCAATAACATTTACTTGCAGTTCCTTAGCTCGAAGTTAGCCCTCCTCCCCCCAATCAAACTTCAAAGTAGTATTTTGAAAATTAAGTTTGCAGCTAGTATTCGAATACAAGCAAATGAAAAGGTTTTCTGAAGAAACAGTGAATTCAAAACAATGTTACTTGGGGAGCATTTGGTGAAAGTTATTACAAAAATCATTAAATCCATGTGTGTGCATTTTGGTCAACAAAAAGAACCAAATATTGATTCTTCAAAGAATTTGGAAAAAGGATGAGAAGTCACTTAATTAGCAGTCTCTATGAGGAATTTGAGCAACTCTCTGGGAAAAAGAATGCTACCAGATCACAGTAATTACACACAGATTTACACTTTTAAATTGTTTAATATAATTTTTAACCATGGATTAGTATCCACTTACATATTGGTTATTCCGATATATCATTCTGGGAAGCAGGACAACTCACAATCCTTTGTCTTTGATTAAGACCAGTCAAACAAGGTCGATGCCCAGAGCATGTTGCACCAGCTCATAGTTCAGCTCATGGGCCCAGAAACACACACCATAAAGTTGCTTCCCAGCCACTGGAACCTCGTTACAGACCAAGAGACAGACTAAATGTGCACTCACAAGGTTTTAGCAGCAACGGGAGCTATGTGCAAATATAAGCAACAGTAATTCCAAGTTCTAAGAATCCAGGACTCGCAAGACCAGGGTCTTGGTCAGCAGAAGTTATAATTAAGAATTAAACCTGATGGAAAAGGACAAAGTATGTCATCACTCCTGCACCTTACTCGCTCAGTGCTCCTACTCCCAGGTGAACGGAGGAACCACGAATACATACCCATTTGGTCACTGTCCTGCAAAAGAGACATACCTGGGTCAATGATAGCCAGCGTGCACACTCTGTAGTATTTTCCACATGCTGTGCCCAATTCAATGTTGTTGCCACTATAATGATGGACACCAGTCTTGGCAAGCATAGCGTAGTACTCGATCTCCGATTTTCTGGAATTCAAAAACTAGGTGTTACAGTACTGGCAAACAATTTGGATTGAATGTAATGCAGCAAGAGCAGCTTTAACTCCAGTCAATAACTTAAACCTTACAGTTTTCTGTCCCACCCAGAAAAACGCATCTGGTCCCTGCCAGAAGACATCACTACTGTGTCGTGGCTCAGGAATCCTTATCCAGAAGTATGTCAAAGGTTTGTAATAACAACCCACTTTTGGAGTGCAAATCCTTGAGGCTGCTCCTATACACACTCATTCCAACAGGAAAGAAGGGGATTCGGAACCTCCAGAGTTCCAAAAGGTTGTAGTAGCTAAATCAAAGTGCATAAACAATTACCCTTATTAATGCCCAGTGGCCAGATACTGAATAGAGATCTGACTGCCCCTAGCTGTGAAAGAGGCTCCGTATTTTTTCTTAAAAAAAAAGTGTTAATCTATATTCCCTTCTCTTCTGACTTCCACCAGAAGATTCTAGTGGCCAGTATTGTTCCTCAAGCACAAGAACATGCTGCCTGCTGTAACAGTCCTGCCATTTCTCAAGCATTTTATTTTTGTTTTCTGCATTTACAGCTTCCTGAATCTGTTAATATCCCTGGAGACAAAAAGGGACCAGAAACTCAACAATGAAAATGTAAGGAAGTTGGTATTCTCAAAAAACCAATTTCACTGGCGAGGAACCTAAATTTCTAACTTATTTGGACAGCACATTTTATGCACTTCAAATATTTCACATCAGTATCGATTACCAGTTTTCCTAGTTTTAAAATTATTTTCAATATACTACATTGAAAAATAACACAGGAATTGAGCCAAATGCTATCAGAGTGTGAAATGCTTACAGTATCTTCATTAGTGCAAACTCTTTGAATTAGAAAGCTAGAAAAACACTGGGAAGCTTTTTAACACATCCAGACCCGAAATTATAATAGAGCAAACAACCCATCACTTTTATTTCACAGCACTCTGGAATATGCCAGCAAAATACTCTGCATTAATAATTCACTGTAGCAGTTACCATGAAGTACACTCTGTACTTGTACAAATAGCCTTAGTTTTAAAGGGAATTGTTTTTTCATACATCTGCTTACCTCAAAGCAGGACAGTTGTTGGCTAGGATGACCAACTTGGCTTTGCCCTGCCGAATCATTTTCAGAGTCTGTTTGTATCCTAGCACATATTTACCACTTTTCATAACCAGCTGAAGCCTAGAGTTTATGGACTCTAAAGACTTTTTCTGAAAAAGATGTACAAAAGCGTTATTGTATGTTATTTCCATTTTGCAAAATGGGGGAGAACCTAAGAAAATGAACAAATTTCAAATACAAACAATCTTTTAATAATTCCCCTATAATTTGCAATATGGAGTAAGAAAAGCCAGCCTACCATGAGAGCATAAGAAAGCTTGCGGATAAGAGGGTTGCTGATACTACATCTTCCTGACTTCATAAAAATATCTCTTACCCATGTATCTTACAATAGAAGAATACATCCTAAACCATTATTGCCGCTACCTACGTTAATGGATAACATCCAGGTACATTTGACAGGCCTTTACCAAAGCTCAGCTAGTCAAATCCAGGTAAATATTATTTCTGCCTTGCAAATCTAAGCTAGGTTTGGAGTATGGCTCTTCTCACAGCTCACGCTAACAGCGTTATATCGGTTAGCAGAAACAGGTAATCACATGCAATACGAGCTGACATTCCAACAGGAGAGCGTGGTGCTGATAACAACAGGCAAGTGCATTTGCAAGGATGAACACCACCATCTAACAAGAAACCCCGACGTGCCACAGTCGCTCTAAGAGAAAGGGAGGAACATGCCAGGAAAGGCAAGAGCTGAGCTCCAGCCCCACTAGGACACCAGGACCAGCTCCCCCTTCCTCCAGCTAGCACAGAGGCCCCGTAAGCAGCCCGGGATGGCGCACAGGAACCGAGGACAGAGAAGCAGGTGGAGGCGGCCGCAGGGTTCGGCCGGCGGCCTGCGCAAGGAGGGCCCGGCCCGAGCTCCGAGACAGCCCACTCCGGCTGTGCCCGGGGCCGCCGCCGCCGGGCCCGGACCGTGC
>VZSF01005793.1:103893-225867 GCA_013398295.1 Chionis minor | reverse complement strand
CCCTCGGCTGCCGACGCGCCTGCGCGGGGGACGGGACGGGACCTGGCCGGGCGTGGGGTGGGGCCAGCAGTGCACGTGGACGGCAGGCGCCATGATGGTGGCGGCGGCGGCGGTCGCGCCGCCTGGGCGGGAGTGGGGTTGCTCGGCCGCCCGCCTCCCCTCGCCCTCCCCCTTCCCACTGCCGTTCCCCAGCCTCCCGTGCTCCACGGAGCGATTTGGAATGCCCTCTTTCCCGTCACAGCCGCGCGGCAGGCGCTGCTCACGGAAGCCCCTTGCAGGGAGGGTGCCAAGGGGACTGAGCTTCCCGGCCCGTGTGGGGATGTCGCTTCTGCCACGGGGCCGGTGTGGAAATTTACAGTGCGGAGAAAATCTCCTTGGTGTCCCACGCCCCTGGAGCTGTAGGCACACCTGCTGGTCAGACTCCTGCTGGAAGAGGATGCGGGCTTGCTGGGAAGCAGCAGTGCCGTCTTTGGCCAGGCCTGATGGTGTCTGCCTGGCCCGGCTTCTGCACTGCGGTCACAAATAAACTGGTGGGGTACAGCCCCGGACCGGCTAAACTCTGGGGTTTCAAGCATTAGGGACGCCACTGAGCTTGGGAATCGCTCTGGGCTGAGGTCCCCTGCGTTGAGTGGGTTCAGCTTTGGGCGCCCTTAGCAAAGCTCACGGGTTTGCTGGGGGTGGTGGCACTTCTCTGCCACCTGGGGACAGAGGGCTGTGCGGTGGCTTTAGCCCGTGTGAGAGCAGCTGCGTCCTCTGCTATGCGGGAGTCACACTGCAGGGAAACCTCCTGCCTCCCATGGGCTCTGGAAACCATGGACTTGAAAATTACCTCACTGAACACCCAGGCGCCAGCTCTGAACGTGGCTGTGACATGAGGTTCTCAGTTTCAGGCTAAGAACAGTTGATGCCATGGCGGTGTCCGGCCTAGGACGGTGTGGGGAGGAGCAGCAAGCACCAGTTCTGCTGTCACCTGCCTGGGTGTTGCGGGGATGAGCAAAGTGGGTGTTCGGGGGGTGAGTTTGGGGGATTCCCCTGTGATGCCACCCTAAGAGGAGGCTTGGGGGTCCACCCACAGGACAGCAGATCTTCCGCTGGGATGACTTCATGCTCTTAGCACACATGGCACCGGAAGGGCATCCCAGCGTATATATTTGCGTATATGAAATTACACAGATAGTGTTAAAGGCTTTTCTAGAGTTGGCTGGGTTAGTGCAAGCACGGGAGAGCATTGTGCTTGTTGGCTGCAGGAAGTTTAAAGCCTTGCCGATATGGGATATGTAGCAACAAACTAAGAAGCCCAGCCAAAACATGCATTCAGTTATTCTAGTATGCTTGTATTTATAGAGCTTATTTGAAATATGGGAAATACCTTATAGCAATATACTGTTATGCTTCCTACTGGTATGGTTACATCCATGCTGACTTTTTCTTGTGTGTGATCACACACCTTACCAAAATACTTCCAACAGGATAACCTTCTCAGTGACAAGCAGCCTTTGGTCAAAATGCACACTGTCATCCCAACTATTTTTTCTGTGTAGACACTGAGTAACAACCTTAGGTTTTGACAGATCAGTTTAAGCATCTGGACTACGATGTAAGATGCTAACACTGAGGTATAGATGAGATAAAGGTATGGTAGAAGAAATATCACCAAACTTCAGTGGGGCTTAAATATCCCAGGTGAAACTCAGACATTGGTCCATCTCTAATTGTAAAGTTCCCTGGGAATAATTTCTAGATTAAGCAGATATAAATAATATATGTACTATATAAATAATAGTATAAAAATGTTAATTTTGATGTGTCTCTATAGTCCAATTTCACTTAGTGAAACAAAATAATTTTCAGCCCTTTACAGAGTATAATTAAATCAATTTTGAAGTGTACTTCAAACTTTTATTTTCTTTGGCATCTGAAAAGTAAACTCCATTCTACATCTCATTCTCATTCATCTCAAACCAGGACAATTCTTTTTTTGTTCCTCTTCTTGGCTGTGTCCCAGCACTCAGGTGCATTGCTATTATTCCTACCGTCAAATTGTGATTTGGTTTTTAATTCTTTAAACTTTTACCTGGTTGGCTGTGGGCAGGTGAGACATCCATCTTTTCTTGCTTGTTGAAATTACTGTCAAGAGAATATAAAGCTCAATGAGCCTTGTGAAGTCCTCGGATCGATTCCTTTCAACTGACTATGCCATGTTTTATGTTGTCTTCCAAAATGTGGGAACCGTGCACAGCTCCGGAAGAGGGAGCTGTTTTCAAGGGTACCCTTGCAACCTCTGCTCCAACTAGGAGTTTATAAAGCTAGTTCTTTCCAGTGATGTGGTTTTTTTTTTAAAAAAAACAGCATTTCCTAAAGACCTGTCTGACAGACACTTTGGTCACTGGACCCCAAATTCCGTCCCTAAATCTAGGGGGAAAAAGGATCTGCGGGGGGGAAATACATGCAGAAATGGGCAATACTATCTGTCACCCCCCAAATCTCCCTTCTGTGGCCATGAAGGTCATTCCTGGGGTCTGTGGTCCATAAAATGTCCTTTATAAAGGCAGAGGGCCAGTCCAAGTCAGGTGAAAGCAACACTAGAAGGAAGGAAAGGCTTTGGCCCCATCAGAGTTCCTTAAACAGTATTATACAGCCACTGTTCTGTTAAAATCAGCATCTGGGAATTTATAATGCAGGTGTTTGAGGATTAAAGCATGGGGGAAGGCACGTTGGGCAGAGCTTGGCACCCAGGCACCCTCCGCAGGGGACGCTGAGCTCTCCTCCACGACGAGGCCATGGTACAGCAGAAATAAGAAACGGGGAGGGAAGCAGCAGACATCATCTCCATCTCCAACAAGCAAGTCTCAAGATGGAGAGGTCCAGCGAGCAGCTGGCAGCCTCAGGAGAAGCATCATTACTTCTCCCTGCTCGAACAGCAGCCACCATGGCCACAACCAGCCCTCATGCCTGCCCCTCAGTCAACTCCTTCACGGGCTGAGTCGGGTATTACTCTGGCTCAGGGGCTGATGTGCAGTTGGGCAGGGAAGGTGAACGTGCAGGGAATGGAGAGCACGCAGGAAAAGCAGGGCCACTCCTCCCTTACTGCTTCTCCCACGCCGGGCCTGCCTAGTGAGAGAGCAGGGGCAGGATTTCCAATGGAGAGGGAGATAATTGAATTCAAATCTGGAGAGCAGTGGGCTTGAAGGCCTCTCACCACCTCTTCCCCCCTAAAATGCTGATAAGGTTGTATCAGAAAGCACTAGTTAAATAAATTAGGAGAGTGGGAGCAGTGGGAGAAAAATCACTGGTGGAGCATTGACCTTTCCCAAAAATTGGGATAACAACTTCATCGTTTTGGGCCTGGAGGAAAATGAAACCAACTTGGTGTATCTGAGAAATTCTAAGGGATCTAGAAGATGGAAAATATTCAAGATCATAAAGAAGCCTTATTTTCTTTGAGTCTGGACATTCAACCACGATGCCCAAATCGTGACTGGAGTCATAGTCTAACAGCTGTCCTTCAGCTGAGGCCACAACTTCACAATACATCGACTTCAGCGGAGATGGCAGCTGAAGGAATTCCCACCCTGAGCTTTTTTTTTTTTCCCAGAGTTGTTTTTAAGTCAAGTCAGTGCTTCATTTCACAGAATCACAGAATCACCGGGATTGGAAGACACCTCTGTAGATCGTCTGGTCCAACCCCCCTGCCAGAGCAGGTCCACCTACAGCAGGTTGCACCCGGTGGCGTCCAGGTGGGTTTTGAATGTCTCCAGAGTCGGAGACTCCACCACCTCTCTGGGCAGCCTGTTCCAGTGCTCTGCCACCCTCAAAGTCCAGAAGTTCCTCCTCATGTTTAGATTGAACTTCCTATGTTCAAGTTTGTGCCTGTTCCATCTTGTCCTAATATGTAATTCGATGACAGTAAAATACAGTGCTAAGGAAAAAGGTACATGTGCTAATTATGTGTGCTGTTGTAGACAGGGTAGAGTTACTTGAGAGAAAGGAATGTAAAGAAGAGAAAAAGAAAGAAGAGAAAAAATAATACTGAAGTCTAAAAAATGAGTGGTACATGGACACCCTATGGCACAGCCCAGGATGGATTATTCTGTTAAATTCTCTGAACTTCTGAGATCTTTATAAAGCTGAAGCAGCAGCACTGCTGACCCTGAGAGAAAGTGGGGATCACCCTGACAGCCAGAACATCTGAAGCTGTACCCCTCTTCCCTGAGCATCGACAGGTCATGGCTAGAGCTCTGGACTCGCTCCCTGCGAGAGTCGCCGGGTGCCTGAGAGGATAATGAGTACTGACCTGTTACCAGCAAAGAACAAGGAAATGTGTGATGCGATCTGGGGGGAGGCTTTCGAGTCCTACCCTCCAAAACCCACTGTGAGAGGGAGGCGGCCTATCTTTAGCTGTCCTTCACGTGCCAGAGGAACCCACCCTAACCCTGAAAGATAAGATTCAATTCAAAAAAGATGACTGATCTTTTGAAAAGCTAGACTTACATCTTTATTTTACCCATATGACCAAAACATACTATTTTGATAGGATGAAAATATGCAAAAATACAATCCTGTTCTTACATTTTTAGTTCTGTCAAAATCTCTGCACAATTACACAACAACATTGTGCGAACACCTGCAGCCATTATTTTCTCCTTTTGCACTTGTCAGGGCTATTAAAACTGACAGACTGTGTCCTCTGATAATCATCACATTTACAGCAAATGCAAACACGTTCATCCAATTTTCACAGGGTCATGCACCAAACTGTCCCCTGTATTTTTCAGCAGACAAATTCAGCTCTTCGTTTCAGACTGCAGGAATTTGGAGTCCCAGTAGTGCACAGGTCTGCTGGATCCAGATGGAAACCTCTCCTTGGCCACCCTTCCAGCTGCTTTACTAGGAGGAAGAGAGGAAGGGAGAAAGGGAGGAAGGAAGGGAGGAAGGCAGGGAGGAAGGAAGGGAGGAAAAAGAAAAGAGCTATAGAGGAAAACAGGCCAAATGCAGAAAGGTTATCTCATTAGGGAACCCAGAAAATCTTGAGGTTAAATACTGTCTGCCATGAATACCTGGATATCTGTACACCTTGGATGTACTTTCAGTCAGTAAAAGGATGCTCAGGAGTGTGTGGTATGCACATATGTAAATACACACATATATAAATACATACATATGCATACATATATGGGTAACAAGCTTAAAGATGGTGCCAGTACAAGATACACATACCCTAAGGTCCAAATGTTGTAGTAAAATTGATATTAACTAGAAAAATGAATTATAAAGTGTAATTGAAGCAACTAAGGAAACCTGCTGCTGCTAGAGTTCTTTGTACAGCCCCAAGCCTATTTAATTATTTACCTAATATTAAAACAGAGAAATAGTAACTGGACATGATTTATCGGCGATTCAGTTAAGGAACTAACCACTAGACAATGTAGCTTTGTTGAGAAGTAGGATATTCCTGTCAAGTGAGTGATGAACTGTAGGCGTGGTCAGCAAACTGAGAAAATCTCCTGGAACTGCCAAGATTAGAGGAGAAGTCGGTAAAAGGTCATTTTGGCAGGGGGAGATCGCGACCACCGACTCATTGACCCCCTGCCCAACTGATACCACCTACTCAAAAGAGAACAATGGAAGAAGACAGAGTCTATGCACTAATTTACATGGGAAGCAAAGAAATCTTGACCAATCATTAAAGAGAATAGCAATGAATATGTATTAATTGTTTGAGTATGTAATAATCAATATATAAAAGTGGAGATTTTTGAAACTGAGGTGTGCTCACATTTTGGGACGAGCACCCCATTTCTGCACGTTAATGGAATAAACTTGGAAATACTTGTACTCTGTGCATTATTGGCTTGCACACCAGGTAAAGAACCCAGATTTGGGACAACACAAAGTGTGCCAAAATCCACAGGTGTAGATTTCTAAAGGTAGTAGTTAGTCTGGTAAGAATCTTCAGATTCTCTCCTTTCCTGGAAATGACAAGGTACGTCCTAGGAGCTAAGTTTCAAGGCCATTGCCATCCCAGGCAAAACAAAAATAGCAGATTCAGAAGGCAGTTCTCTGCAGTTCTTAAATCAGCATCACAGAGCAGCCTTCAGCAGAGCTACGCAAATTTGCATCAGTGGAACATTTTGACTTGAATTATCTGCCACGATAAACAATTTAGAATATTTTATTGCCTGGTCAATACTGGTCTTTCTGTACAGAAGAGCCAAAGAGTTGACAAAAGGAGTTACAGTTTAAAAAAGAAAACTCATGATTAATATAAAGTTTTGAAAGGTCTACTGTGATTTGATAAGTCCCAAGATTCGAGTCTATCAGAAAGCAGATAGAAATTTAATAGCTGCAGTAGGAATCATATCTGAAATACTCAAAATTGTTAACAGCTAGTGAGCTCTGGAATGAGTGAAACAAGTTTGATCATGTAGTACTGGGCTGGATAACTTAAAAATTGCCAGGACCTTACAGAAATTCTTACAAAGTTTGTTTTTGCAAGTGTATTTCTGGTTGTGTATAAGAGGATGTAGATTTTTGTTGCTTTACCTCTGGAGATACAGCTATTACTTGAACACTCCCAGTTTGCATTTTATTTTAATTTCCCAATTTATATGCCTGAATAAAATAAATTGTTTTCCCTTGTAAAAATAACTAGTTCAAGACAATTCTTTAGTTTGCTTGTTGTTAAAGGTTATTTTTTTAGCTACTTCGGTACTGCCTTTACTAGGGGCAGTACCAGGGCAGTTCAGGTTCGAGAAGGCAGGGAGTCTGTGGAGAGGTGCCCTGCTCAGGGGAAGGGACGGGAAGGCTACCAAGGATTTTTGCCTGCCAACATCATGCTGCAGCTGCTGGATCACTTCCAGTAAGTTTTGGGGGACTCTGTACAAGCACAAGGCATAGCTTGTGAGCGCTGCTGCCATAACCCCTCCTCCCATACCCTCTCTGCTCCCTGTCTTCTCCCACTGCCTCTCACCCAGGAACCTCACTTGGCACTTGTGTCTCACTTCCCTAACTCTCAGGCTCCTACTTTCAAAGCTCCTCACCTTGTACCCTCGCTGGAAAGCGCATGTCACTACCGCTGACCCTGGCCAATAGGTGAGCATGCTAACACGGGGATACACATTATCGAGGAAGTAGAAATAAAAAGTATGAGCCCAACTAGCATCAGCCCCAGCCCCGTCTTGGCCTCAGTGGTGACTGCTTGGACATACAGAGGCTTGAAGAAGGGAGCACGCACCAGTTCGTGTCTGCGCAGTGAACTCTTCATCTACGTCAGCATGTGTAACCTGCCCCCATGGTAAAGCCATGGAGTCACTGCTTTTGGTGGAGGGGTGACCATCTTGGTGCTCCCAGCAAGGCGGGACGGCAGCACAGAGGCCGCTGCGGAGCAGCACGTTACCCCATGGGAATGAGTTTGTGCTGAATGATCTGCAGAGGACACACGTTGTCCCAGCTCGAGCTGGTACATGGCAATACAGCTGATACACTGAGGTGCAGCCTTGTCCTACCACGGCCCTACCTATGTCCAGCTCCAGCACTGGCTCTGTTGTGTCAGCTTCCTGCTCAAAAGATGCAACTTCTCCTTTACTGGTAGGAGGAGGGAAGATGACCATGAAATTCTTATTTAGTGATTCCGGGAGTCACCTGCCAAATGGCCCGTGGGTTCTGATTCCTACTTCTGTACCTTATCCAAGGCCTGTTTAAAGAACATGAAGTACGGAGCAGCCCTGGCCCCTGCAGCGAGTGGCCTTGGCTGCCAATACATGCCCACATGCGTTCCCTCTCTCTGGCCTCGTAAATCTTGAATTCCTTTCTCCACTGTTTCAGTAAGATGGATGGTACAAAGCTCTGCAGGCAAGAGAAGGAACTGAATGTAGCTTTCCCTTTTTTATTTTCCTCAGTGCCAGGTGCCCGATGAGTCTGTCCCGGTGGCCCAGGCAGCTTGCTTTGCTCTCTGAAAGAACACCATAGAAGAAAGGTGGGATATCAGTTACGTGTGGCATCCCTCCCTGGCGTATGTGCTGTCTGCAGGCAGCTTCCTCAGCTGTCGGCATTCCTTCATAACCCCAGACACTTCTAGTTTCATATCTGCGGCAGCTTCGTATCCCGTCCCAGCTGGCAGGCCATCGGGGGCTGCCCGGGTGTCCTCACACACAACGTCCACCTCTGACGCCAAGGCACCCACACCTGCGCTGCAGAGTGATCCCACAGGTGCTGCGCAGGGAACCAGCCTGTCTCCCTCCACAGCGCTCTCGGGATTTCACGCCAGAAGCGTGAAAGATTATTTCTGAAATTAGCTTTTAAATTGCTAAGCCCTTTGCCGCACTTCTGCTTTCGTGCTTTCCCAGAGTGAGGCGGGTGCCCTCAGGGTGCCCTGGACATGCAGCAGGTCTGATGGCAGCAGGATACACCTTACATCCATACAGTACAGACCTGATCCGTGTCAGCCTTTCCCAGGTATTCCAGCTTCACACTTGTGCTACAGCAATGGTACACGTGCCATATGGGATAGCACACCTCCAGGACTTCCATGTGTCCTGCAGCCTGGGTGGAGTTACTGCCACTGCCCCACCGTGGCTGCAGGACATCCACAAACCCTAGATAAACGTCCAAAGACAGTAAGTTTTGTCTGGACAAGTTTCCGGGTGAAAAAAACCCCCACATTTATTTAGAAGACTGACTGAGTGCTCTAAATTTGAAGGACATAATGAAACACATCTTGGGTGCAATAAATAAAATACACTGGGGCTGCTTATGCAAGCAAATACACGGCAAACATTCTTCATTCTTACTCTTTGAAAAGTTTCTAAGCTACCCAGACTTCTCTGGACATCAGCTGATTTGCCTATATGCAAATGTAAAAATAATTTAGCTTTATTTTACCTTTAAGGCTGATGGCAAGGATGTTACAGGTGGTTGGTGAATCCAGAGAACTCTGCAACCTGGGGATTCTCCTTCCCTTCCCGGCTGCTGAGGCCCCGGAGATCTCCCCATCCCAGCCCCACGGATGCATCCCCTGCTGTTCCCGTTTGCCGGGAGGGCCTGGAGTGAGGCCGAGCCCCCCGTGTGCGTGGAAGCAGGCACACCTGGAATGCTGAAGCGGAGCACTGCCTTTAGCAGTGCCTCCACCGCGCTGTACGCTCCACACGCACGCCAAGCGTGGACAGCCCGGTCCGGCTGCTCCTCTCTGGTGGGTGCAGATGGGGGTTCCCTACAGAAACCCCACACCCTCAGGATCAGGTTCCCAAGCACCACGACACTCATGGACCCTCAAACATCGGCATGGCCTCCACGTCCCTCGAATCATAGAATCACAGGACGGTTAAGAGTTGGAAGGGATCTTTAAAGATCCCTAGTTCCCTAGATCCTGGAAGGGATCTTAAAGATCACCTAGTTGCAGCCCCCTGCCGCGGGCAGGGACACCTCCCACCAGACCTCGTATCCAGACCACCGGTATTGCCGCCCGGCCCCCCGGCCCGCCGGCCCCGCCGCATGGACGCCTGCCTGGCGCTAACCTGGCTGGGAGTCTGGGAGCCAGCTTCACCCGCGCGCACGCAGCCAGGGTAGATCTNCCGCCGCCGCGGGGTGAGCCGGGCCGGGCCGGGCCGGGGGTGGGCAGCCGCCGGCGGGGGGTTCGTCCCGTGTCCCTGGGCAGGCGTCGCGGGTGGGTGGGCGTCCCGCGGGGCTCTGCCGGCTCCTCGTTCTGCCCGTTGCGGCTGCCGGTGCCGCTGCGCCTCGGGGGCGCAGGGAGGTACCGGCTTTGCTCCCCAGCCGCTGACTTCTTTTGGGTTTTTTTAATTTACAGCCANGGGGTTCCCTACAGAAACCCCACACCCTCAGGATCAGGTTCCCAAGCACCACGACACTCATGGACCCTCAAACATCGGCATGGCCTCCACGTCCCTCGAATCATAGAATCACAGGACGGTTAAGAGTTGGAAGGGATCTTTAAAGATCCCTAGTTCCCTAGATCCTGGAAGGGATCTTAAAGATCACCTAGTTGCAGCCCCCTGCCGCGGGCAGGGACACCTCCCACCAGACCTCGTATCCAGACCACCGGTATTGCCGCCCGGCCCCCCGGCCCGCCGGCCCCGCCGCATGGACGCCTGCCTGGCGCTAACCTGGCTGGGAGTCTGGGAGCCAGCTTCACCCGCGCGCACGCAGCCAGGGTAGATCTGCGGGTCCCCCCCCACCCCGGGCTGCCGCCACCCCGGGCCCTGCGCCCCCGCAGCCGGCACGGGGAGACGCCCCGCGGGCAGGAGCCAACCCGGCGGGTGCCCCGGGGAGCGGGGGCGTGGGGGGGCGTTTGAAGGCAGCACCGCCAGGGCCTCCCCTGCCGCCCCCCCCTCGGCCCGCCCCGCGCCGGGCAGTCGGGAAGCGGCTGCAGCAGCGCNNNCCGCCGCCGCGGGGTGAGCCGGGCCGGGCCGGGCCGGGGGTGGGCAGCCGCCGGCGGGGGGTTCGTCCCGTGTCCCTGGGCAGGCGTCGCGGGTGGGTGGGCGTCCCGCGGGGCTCTGCCGGCTCCTCGTTCTGCCCGTTGCGGCTGCCGGTGCCGCTGCGCCTCGGGGGCGCAGGGAGGTACCGGCTTTGCTCCCCAGCCGCTGACTTCTTTTGGGTTTTTTTAATTTACAGCCAGGCCCTTTTGTATAATAGTTTGTAAATCCAATGCCTTTTTCTCCCGCCTTCAAATTAATAGTCAACTAGCAATACCTGACCCCGCCGTCCTTCCTTTTTCTTAGGGGAATCTGTGCAGCCACCCCAGCGCAGGTTACAGCACCGGCAGGGCTCTTGTGGCTTTGATTTGGCTCGAGTCACAAAGGATTAATTTTGGGTGCAAGGTGTATTTCCAGGATGCTCCATAAGAATATCCTTGCTATTGAGTGCAAGTTAAATAAACCTTTTGTTTCCGTACTCATGGTATTCAGCTCTTTGCTCCAAGGGAGGTTTGGATAAGCACCTGAATGCTGCAGGTGCAGATATTGGCCTCTCTAGAGAGATACGTCCTGAAGATAGATGCATAGAAGTTGTTTGCTTTTCATTTTACTGCGTTTCTTTCTCGTCTTTGAGTTACAAAGATCGTCTATTGCTGTTCTTCTGGCTGCAGCATCCATGTTTTCTGTGTGGGTTTATTTTCCACTTGTCTTGGGCTGGCGGGATTTGTGACTGCGGAGACGGTGGCAGGTGGCAGGGGGTGAGCGGTGTCTGTGCCACTGCCGAGCCAGCACACGGCTGCAAACCGAGAAGCCCCCCCGAAGGAAACAGCAGAAATCTCCTTATACTGTACCTGTTCTCTTCTTCACCTGGTCGGTGTACCAAATTCCTCTGCCTTGCCACCCTCTGCTGAAAGATACTTGAAACACTGAAGGGCTCAGGGAAACTACTGGAGGAGTTTATTCAGAGTATTTTAGGAATTCTGTCTAAAGCCCGGTTCACGTTAGGATAGGTTATGAAATGTCCTAAATACATAAACTAATATCACGATAATGATAAAAGTGCAGTTAGTAATTACAGCTGAAAGATCGCCATTAATTGGGTAGTTAGTGGCCAGATATATTAGTAGTTTTCTAATTTAGTTTAATAAGAGGATAATTTGGAAAAAACTTTTCTAAATCTGTTAACAGGGGAAAAAATGTATTTAACTTCATTCTATTGATGAAGTTAAAACGTGAGGCTTTTAAAAAAGAAAAGAAAGAAGGCAAAGATAAAAAATATTGTAGCTGTGGCCCACTTAAATTCACTGTGCTTTTCACTGTTTCTCCAGCTGAAATTGTCTACAGCAGAGAAAATAAAAATTATGAATTTAAAAAACAAAACTAGAAGGCATCCTAAGAATGTTGACCGCCACATGATTTTCATTCTTCCTGGGGATAAAGGTATTGAACAGATTACTGGGAGGATTTATTTTTTCCGTATTAGAGAATTCTTTGCATTTCAGATGAGAGCAGAGGAATTCTTCCAGCGTTTCCAGCAGCGCAGGTCTCGCGTTGCATGGCAGTATTTTATAATCCAATTTATATAAAACATCTTGATGAAGAGAGAGCTAGCTGGAAGTTACTGGGCTGTCGTTTACAGGAGCTGCAGGAGATTCCTAGCAATAATGGGTTTGAATTGTTTCTTTTACTGGTAACGCCAATTGAAAACTCCATGTAAGATGCTAGTTTTCATGGCTCATTTATTTCTGTCTGTAAGTTTTCTATGCTCCCTGTCCATCTGGTACTACGTGATGTGAAGGCATGAGAAGTGTCTAAAGGATAAAAAATAAAGCGTGAAGAGATCATGTCTGTGGTCTCTGAGCATACACTGCTTTTTTTTTTAGTCACTGCTTAGAGAAGTTTGAGTTTAAGGCTTGCTGTTACTCTGATCACGTATTTGTTTCACATTGAACTTTTTTGTTAGGAGAAGGACTGCCCAGAAAACAAAGCATAATAGAGATCTGGAGAACGTAAATAGGGAAATGTATTTGTTCTTTCTTATAACACAAGAAATGTGTCACTTGATAAAATGACTAGCAACGGGCTTAAAACCAGCAAGAATGTGTTTTACAGGGGGTGTAAGTGGGCTGCAGACCTCATTGCCAGTGGTCATGGTGGAGGCCAAGAGTGTAAATGGTAAATGGAGAGAAAAGGGGCTTGGGCAGGTTCACCGAGGAATGTCCGCTGACGAATTGAAACCCAGCCCCATGGGCTGGGTCCCTCTGTCCTTTCCGCTGCCCCTTGGCAGCTGTCGGAGGCAGAGTGCTGCCCTGGATGGGTCCGTGGTCTGACCTGCATAGCTGAGATTCCCTCCTTTTTTTGACTTGCATTATAATAGCTATACCTTTGTGAATCTGGGCAGTTGGTTGAACCTTGGTTGGTTTTCTAGTTCCTGGGACAAAGGAAATTCTACGTGTCCTACAGTCAACGTTGATTTCTGTCTGCCTTGACATTCCAGATTCCCTGTTCTTGCTGTTCTCCTGGCTCAGCTGTCTTTCCCCAGATATGTAGGCACACGCTAACTAGGTGACGCTTGCTGGGGAGGTGTTTTGTTTGAACACCTTGACAGAACTGTGAAGTTATCTTAAGAGCAGCAGTATCCAAGCAGCTGTTTTAATAGCAGGATGTATTACATCTTTTTCGCTGTTCATTTCTGTGTGTGTATGAAGTATCATACGGTTCTGCACACTGGCTTTGACACTGCAGTCATCAATTTGTCCAGATTTCACAATTATTATATAAACAGATTTCGTGCATGAATTCCCAGGGTTTTCATCTTGACATTCCTTCGGAGAAGATTAAGTACGAGCTCTTGTCAAACTGAATTTAATCAGAAAGTTTTTAAGTCAGTCTGATAGGTAGGTATAGCTCATTTTGGGTCCTCAACTTTTATCCTTAAATACCTGTCAGAGTAATTTTGCCATTTCTTTATTCATAAATTTTGTCTGCCAAAAGGCCCATTTGCT
Source organism: Chionis minor (assembly GCA_013398295.1). Classification (NCBI taxonomy): domain Eukaryota; kingdom Metazoa; phylum Chordata; class Aves; order Charadriiformes; family Chionidae; genus Chionis; species Chionis minor. The sequence goes on along the minus strand of VZSF01005793.1, from coordinate 212,435 downwards.
TTACTTAGCCAAAAAGTTGATGAAAGATGAAAGAAACAGAAGTTTTAATTTGTTTAGACTTCCTGTTGTTGAATGTTTTATTAGACGAAGTGTCCTATGAATAGTAGTTTAGTATTTAAAAAGACAGACAAACTGGGTTTTGTTTTAAGAAATGGCACTGCTCACCCTCTGGGATGAGAAAGTTCTTTTCGGTGTTTTCAGTTCAGGCCACCCAGAGGCACCACCAGAAGTTTCCCATGTGCAGCCCAGGGCAGCAGCTCCCTCCCGCTCGGCCTGTTGATTCTGTGCCTGGTTTGGGGCAGGAAAAAGCGCTTCCTTGCATAGCATCCCATCACCAGCAAACCTTCTGCACACTTCAGATCTGTAAGGCAAAATGTAATAGGACGTTAGCCTGTCATCAGGTCAGCTCTCTTCATATAAAAGTATATGATGTGCATCAAGCCCAAACTTTTTTTTTTTTTAAATGTAAGAGCGTGACCATCCTCTACTGGATGTGTGTAACTGCAGCAGGCCTGGTGAAGGAGTGTTGTCCATAGCCAGGTGGGAGCTCTTTGACCTGTAGTGCTTGTGCGGTCCCCTGTGGCTCTACTGCTCATATAGCTTACGTGCGGACTCATCAATGACCTGTAATTCTCTTTTTTCTTTCCTTGCTCTACCATAACTAGAAGCATCATCAGGTGAAAACACCCCAAGTGCAGATGATCATGAAACCATAGCTGACCAAACACAGCTGGACCCAGCAGAGGATGTGAGTCTTGCCCCTGAGGAGACAAAGCTAGGCGAACATCCACCAGGAGAGGAGGCTGCAGCTGTGATTTTGGCCATAGAGGGAAAGATCGATTCAGTCAGTAAAAGGGAGGAGCCGGACGGCACCGAGCCCCTGCCTGCAGCAGTGGAGAGCTCTGAGCTGCCATCTGTGTGGCAAGAAGAGAGCAATGGGCCTCCACCTCCAGCACCAGAAGATGCTGGATCACCATCACCAGGACCAGCAATGGATAGTGGGCTGGTAGAGAGCAGTGACAGCTCTGTAGTGGAAGTCATCAAGAAAGTACATATTACTGAAGAGGACCACCTCATTGAGGGTAATATTTGTGCTTTCATAAATTAAGAAGACCAAATTCTGCCTCCAAGGACTTGTGCGTGGGTCCTTTTGACTTTCCTGAGAGCCTCACATGAGCTGCTGGAGTCAGAATTTGGTCCAGGGAGTCTGTACAATGTGGGGTGTAGACGAGCGTGGCTGGGGAAGCCTCAGACTCACAAGTCCAAGCTGTAATAAATTTAATCAGCATTTACAGTCATTATCTCTGCTATTTCATTTCCTGTCCTTTTTGTTCTTAGCAGGTACAATGCCTCACCATACCCCTCATTTAAAATGCTGTGTTCCTGTGTAGCTCAGACACTATCCATATTTACAGAGACCAAAGGCTCTATTACTTAGTGATATGTATTAATTATAAAGCAACTGTCCCTGTGCACATGAATTTGGAGGGTGTATGTCTGGATGTAGAAGAAAAAGCATCTCTTTGATGCACCCTTGGCATATCCAGCGTGTCCCAGAAGGTTGGCTGCTACACAAGCAGAGTAGAAGTAGCAGTGAAGGGACATAGGCCTTTCCAAAAACGTTTGGAGCAGACTAGCTGGGGAGGAGAGCTGCGTGAGGAAGCAGTGGTCTCTGAGGTGGCAGGTATTTTTGTGTGCTGTGAGAGGGACCTTTACTGGCAGGTACAGTCGTTGTCAGAGATTGCTGTGCTTATCTTTGGGTTAGTGCCCAGAGGACACGTGTGGACCGCACACACAGAAGGTGAACACTTCACAGGAGGAATCAGTTTTCTCCTAAATGGTACAAAGCTGCTCGGTGAGGAAATAGATACTTCCTGGGGGAGCATTTCTTCAGGGAATAAGCAAGTGAAGCACATGAGAAGCATTTCTCTGCAGGGACGGGTGGTATCAGCAGCTTTCCTCACTCCACATTTGCCTTGAAGAAGTGTGAGATGCAGGAGAAGGACTGGTCTGCGTGAAGCCCAGAGCCGGTTCCATGCAGTACCAGTGACCCTGACGCTTCACTGTCCACATCTCTCAAGTGGCTGCATAATTCCCACTCTTTGCATCCCGGTAGCTGAGCATAGGGGTTGGCTTGTCCTCTTCTATGTCTCTTCACAAAAGGATTTTGAGGTTTCCTCTATATAAAATGGGGGCCTATCCTTTGGAATGAAGTCTCGGTTTATGAAAGCAGTAAATGACTAGATGCTCACCTGTAAAACGTGTAGTCTTGCCTAGCTGGAAACTCCAATTTCATTAATCACCATTTCCAAGCTTTGGGACGCAGTGCTGGAGGCAGAGCAGTATGCCCTGAACGTTGTGGTATGACCTCATGTCCATGGAGACACATTTACAATTGACCATTTGCCTGAAGATCAGTTATGGGGCTTTGACCACCAGGTGATTCATGCTCCTTGCAGGGCGAGTGAACGAGGCTTTTGGGAAAAAGAGTTTTGCTCCTATTTGTTCCAAGCGAGAAGTAATAGCTTAAGTTGTGTGCATTATCTTTCCGTGAAGTATGTGATGAAGAAGGGACCTTCCATTTTTATGCTGTGGTGCATATGATACTTAGCACTTGTTTTACTTTCCTTTGTTCTTCAGTAGCTGTGCAAGTAAATTAATCAGGTAGCAGTTTGCCAGGGAAAGCGCAGTTTCAGCCAGACTGGCATGGTACCGCATTTTCTATTTCTGTTTTGTTCCAATTGCAAGTAAAACTGCAAGATGTAAAATAAAATCCAGGAAAAATCATTTGAACAGAAGTAGTACTCATGATGTGTATCGAATAGAGCATCAAGGAGGTTTTGTGAAAGCACCAGGAGAACTTTATGGGCACGAGGCATGCATGTAGCTGGATGACGGGAAGTGATCAGGAGCATTCTGTTTGTTCCCTGTGGATTCATCCAGGGGGTACTTTGGTCCAGGGGCACTGGAGAGCTGACACAATGAAGTCAGGTTCACAGAAAGGAGCTGGGGCACTCGGTGCTTTTCTCAGGGGATCCTAATTTAATCTCCGTGGTTACTGTTCCCAGGTGAGACGGGAGAACAGGTGGAAACTGAGCTGCTGAGTAAGATAGTAAGTGGAGGGCCTGAAACAAAAGAAGAAGAAACAGGAGAAGCTGTGGATGATGCAGCAGCGACAGAGATAGGTATGTTGACAGAGGAGGGAAGGACCACATGGGTTATTGTTTAGGAGACAGAAAAGACTGTGCTGTCCTTAATGAGAACATTTTGTCATCTCCCTGCTGGCGTATGGCTGCTTTCTGCATTTTAACAGGAGAGAGAGTCATAAATATTTTTGTTTACGTTAAGAGATATTTTTGGAAGCAATCAACTGGAAGTCATGCTTTTTACATGGGTTGTCTTTATATAATACATGAGTCTTACTGGCGATAAATTACCCCTCTTTGGGGAGAATGCTAGACCGTAGCATGCAGTCTCAGAAAATAAAAGCCTATGTTAAAATCATGACTCTGCTTATTATTATTTGCAGGCTTGTTTTTATGAGCTAGTGCCTTAACGCTGCTTTGTGATTTCCATTCTATGCCAGACAGTCATTTTAGATTCCTTCATTCTCCTTATTGGCCGAAATCAGCAGTGTAGTGCTGGGATGAAAGCACATTGCACAGCAAATGCAATCCCATGGTGTGAAGGAAATACCACATGCCAAATAAAGCACCTTTGGAAAATCATCACGCCAGTGAAGGGAAGAATTCGAGGGGCTAGGACTGTCCCTTTAGCAGACTTGGAAATTATGTTCACAAGTCTGTCATCACAGTCTTTCTGCAAAAGTTATTTCTTCTTTGTCCACATTCACTAAGAATCCTCCACTCATTTGAGTCCATCATGTAAGCTATTCACATGCCCCAGAAGGCAGAGGGTACCCCGTGGTATTGCCAGAATGTGGAAAAGGATGAGCAGGCAATGCAGACACCTCCTCCTTTCCTCCAGTGAATGTTACCGCAATGACTGAAACCACTTTTCCCCTCTCCCCTCCCTCCGAGCCACTGGCCTATGTAGCCATGCTCCAAATCTCTCTGGGCTAGTATTTCTGTAATTCAGAAGAGAACAGCTCCAGCAGGAAGACTGTGAAATACCTTACACCAGCACCTTCATGACTTCCAAATGAACCTCTTGCGCCTGGGATGAGAGGGCTTTGGTTCCTTCCCAGTGCTAGTACATGCTACGTGAGCTGACAGCAGCAAGCCAGCATGTTCCACCTGTGCTACAGAATTCAGGAAAATGGTTTGAAGCACGAGCGCTGCGGCCTGGCAGACCAGTAGGGTGGTGGTCAAGCAGTTTGGTCAAGGCTTATGTGCCTTTATGACCTCGATCAAAAAAAAGCACTCGCCTCCCTTTGTTGCTCATCTGTTTAACAGTTGATCACCTTTATATTGTTACTTTTTAAGCTAGCCTGTGAAGACAAGCTGCTGTTGGCTCTTGCAACTGTGCTCTTGCAGGATCTTTAAAATTTGCCATATAGCTTTGCCTATGAAGTCTAAAACAGTTTATTCACTCAACTTGTTTTTAATGTGTTGCCCCTAAGCTTTTGGAAAGAATGATCTGTCTGTGCTGTGAGTTCAGCAAAGCACTTAACTTGCTCTGGGAAACCTCAGAGAACAGCATCCTGCTCCTGAAGAGTAAGAGATTTCATCATGTAATGATGCTTTATTGAAATACTTACTTTCTGCCTTTACCTGCCTTGACAATATTCTCCCCAACAGTTTTGTAAGGAAGCAGAAAGAGCAGCCCTGCTTCTATGGCCATAATACATTTCAGATGATAGGAGTGTACGGATGCAGACAGCTCAGAGAACAGCTGTGGGCAAGAAAAGCAAACAACATTAAGAATGGAACAGTGGCCATTTAAATCTGGGATGCTGTTGTATAAGGGAGCAATTCTTCCATCTTGAAAGGATATTGAAGAACTAAAGATTCTGGGCAGGGAAGCAAGTTTGCTAAAGGGAATGGAAAAATTCTGACTTTGAGAGAGATCAAAACCATTCAGAGCCTTGCCCCTGAGAGGGTACAACTAAGAGGATATGAGCTGATCCTAGTGCAAAATAAATACTGCTCTAAAGGTCGCTGAGGTCCGTCTCTGAACAAGGGAATGCTCAGTAACACAGTAAGTATGTTGAATTCAAAACCGCTAAAGGGTATTTTTTCCCCACACTCCACTAGCAATGTTCCTGCAAATTAATTGTCAGACTCTTTGTCACAGAGAGTCACTGCAGTTGGATGTTTGTCTCCCATGACCTGTATTCCCCTGCAACATTCCCACCTTCCCTGTGTTCCTGCCCAGCCTTGTGGTAATACCACCATTCACTACAAGGGAATCCCATGTTCCCAACCTCCCCTGGCAGGGTCTTCTGGCTGGGAAAGAAGTACCTTGAGCTGGTGTGGTCCAACACAATGATTTCTGCCACTCATCCCCTTGGGCACCATCTTTTAGCTATCAAGCAAGCCAGCAAGACTCATGGCTTCTCAGCTGCTGATGGCCAACACATACATTTTCAGGGGCTGGGTGCAGTTCCTCATCCATACTTTATCATGGAATAGTTGAGTCAGGAAGGTACCTCTGGAGATTGTCTAGTCCAGCCACGCTGCTCAAATCAGGGTCAGCTGGAGCAGGTTGTCCCATTGGGTTTTGAATATCCCCAAGGATGGAGGCTCCACAAACTCTGTGGGCAGCCTGTTCCAATCAGTCAACTGCCCTTATGGTTAAAAAAAAAGGTGTTCTTGCCTGTAAATGTAATACCCTGTGCTTGAATTTACACCCTTTGTCTCTTGTCCTTATGTAGGATTGAATGTCTCTGCCTCTGTCAAATATGACCAAAATTATCTAGTGATTTCAAAAGTTAAGAGAAGAGGCAGCAGGGTGGGGAGGAGGAGAAGATTGTTGCAGCGGAACTGGATTTCACGTAGGTGATGTTAACGTCCGTAAGGAGAAGACTGTCTATGAATGGGATGGGGGAAGAGGAAGCAGCACCAGTGGCTGCTTGTGGCTGCTTCAGGTCCCCACAGAACATCCTTATAGATCTGGGAGAAGAGCAGATGCCCCCTTCATCCTGTGATTCTTCCAGGGAACTTTCACTTTGAATTCCTATAAGATTTAGTGAATATCAAGTTGTACCCTCAATTAATTGTTAAATTAATTTTTTCCATGTGTTTCAGAGACAGCTAATAACAAGGAATAGAAGTCATGTCGCTATGAACGTCCTCTTCTTGGGCCTGCTCTTCTGTCCACATGAACATTTTTTAGTTTTATTGGGTTGGGAAAATAGAAAAGCTTTTATGGATTGAGCCACAAGCTACAGACATGAATAAGAGGCATCAGAAAAAGTTTTATATATTTTTTTTGAAGTCGAGCTGCCAAGACTTCAGGTGTTTGAGATAGCTGAACTTTCACCTCCCCACATGGCTAGCACAGCAGGATAATTTTCCAAAGGCAGTATAACGAGCTTTAAATTAGGATTTTTTCCAGGTTCAGATAACTAACCTTTGAAACCTTCAGTCAGCATTGTATAGGATAAATAATATAGTGTAGCTTTTTTTTTTTTTTTTTTTTAAATGGTAGTATGCAGGCAATTTCTGCAAGTTCCTGAACAACCAGTATATGGAGCTGCTGAAGTGTATAGCACATAGAAGACTGGAAGATGAAAGTGCCCATTTACCAGGCTGTAACTAAATGCAGAGGTTAGTTTTTCCGAAAATGGCAGATATAGAGGGTGCAGCATCCAGGACTCAAGTGGGTGTCTGCTGCTCACTCTCCATTTTTAAACACAAATTTATTGCAAGGCTAGTAGTACTATATATGTGATGACTTCTGCAAAAAACAGGGGGAAGGGCATTTTTAACTATGAGTAGGAAGTTTTAGTCTTATAAATTCTAGCACACTTAAAATATAAAGATAACTTTGCAGCTGTTAACATTCATGTTGATGAATAACTTGTCTTTATCTGTGTAGCTCTTCATATGCATTTGTGGCTTCTAAAACAGATTTCTAACTGGAGACATATATATGCCTGTTCCCAAAGGAGAGGTCATCTATTTTATTTGCCTGTGGTGCTATCCTCCAAAAGAAGTATGCTATCAGGGACTGTCTTGGTTATTTTCCAAAATGCTAAATAATCATTTTGGAGCTGAAGCTGAATGGCAAAGCTTTCAAACAAATTTCCTGTGAAAACGGGCCCTGAATATAATTGATGGTATGGACCTGATAGAGAGTAGAATTTTGCTCTGATGGTAAATGTTGCAAAGGGACTATATGTTATCATTGAGGACTGTGTTTACAGGATTCTCTGGCATAAGAAAGCAGAATACAGAGAAAAGGTCAGTTATCTAAAAAGGGCAAGCACATGTTGCTATTTTATTAGCTTTATTGTACAAAAGGACTTCATAAAATTTTTGCTGTCACTAGCAAATTACACAAATCCCCTCCAGGAGCTAAATTTTGTGCTGCATATGTACAGCTGACCCCAGCTAACTTTAGCTTGTATTAAATAATCTAATTGATATCCTTGGCCTATCAGCCTTTTGTGTAAGCTGATATTCCTTGGCTACATCACTAAATCTGAGGTTTTCTGCTTCTCAGCACTCTTACAAACTTGTCAGTTTCATTTATTGTCAACTTTCTTTAGGCAATACCATAAACTTTTAGAACCAAAGTGCATACTTTCATGGTTTTTAGTAGTTTTTTGGTAGGTGGATGTTGTGGAGTTTTATTTTTTTATTTTTACTAGCCTTCTGTAATAGAGACAGCTAGTTCTATTAAAAATCTATTATCATTAAAGTAGGAATTGAAAATTCAGAGATAGTCAAACTTTTTGTCCACATGCCCAAATCATCCCATGGCAAAAAGCCATGAGAAACATACCATGCACTTGGGAGAGCTGAGTAGTGGGGGAACAGGAACTGAGCAGGGGGAGGATTCCCCGGGGTGATACAGGACTGGGCTGGGCATACAGCCAGGGTCCAGGACACCCAGGAACTTCCACTATCAGCTCCTTCCAGTGGCTGGTTTCCTCCTGTGAGCTGGGAATTCGGTTCAGCCACCAGCACCTGTGCCAGCACAGTCCTGCTCCCAAACACAGGAGATTAGATCGGCAGAGGAGCCGTGCTGACTACTTGCAAGTTGCGTGTTAGATCATGAGTCGCAGGTTGACCAGCTACTTTGAACAATTTAGAAGCTTAACCCAAGAGGAGTTCTGTGACAGAGATCTATAGTATTAATACCAACAAAGGAGACTGCACTTGGAAATAAAATACAAAGATATAAGGGAGTCAATATAACCTGCTCACCTCAGAGTCACTCTTTCTACCTCTGTTGTTACAAGGAAGACAGGTGTCAATATATGGTCTTTCCTCACCATTCAACTTTTTCAGGTCATTAAGCATTGCTAATTGGAAACAAGAGAAGCATAAGCCAGTCAATGACTCAACAGTATCAGCGCTGCTCAGTCATCTTCAGTCCTTACATATTCTGTGATTACAACAAATGAAGGAAATGAATTTTTCCTTTCCAAAAGATGGAATATGCTTGACACTGGGCTAAACATGGTATGTCAATCGCTTAAATTACCACAAGATCAGAATTTGGCTGCTAGAGGTATGCTGAACATCCCTACCTTGAGAAATACACTGGGGCCTAGCATCCCTGGGCTGTAAGCTACCAAAGCACGTACTGTGCATAAAGGGCCAAAATACGTGCAGTTCTTTGCCTCTGCAAACCTGGGACATCACAGAGATTGCCCAGGGCAGAAATTGTTCTGTGGATCAAAGAGCTTTCTCATGTTAAAGGCTGGGAAGAGGATATGCTCCAATGCTTGTGTTTACAAGATATACCTCTAGAGGCAGGGCAATACACTTTAGGTTTTTTGGGTTTTTTAACATAATCAAAATACAAAACAATCTTCAGAAATGTTTATCAAAAGCTAGACGGTTTTCAGCCCTTAACTTCATCCAAGGTGGAGGTAATCATTCCATGCTGCAGGGAGTGCTTGGCAGGACACTGGAAGGAATAAACTCAACTTCCAAGTTAACAAAGTTCTGGTAGGAATTGTGTTTCAATTACTGATAAACACAGCCCTAGAAAAGGTTAAATTTGCACTCTGTCAGCTCTTTGCAGACACATATGCACGTTGGGTTAGGAGCCCAGAAGATACATGGCATTCTGGCTGGCTAGGGTTGGCTCTTGCACTCAATGCGGAGCTGCTTTCAGGTGAAAACTTCAGCAAGAGCAAGGTGCTTGTAGACGATGTTTAAGTTTGGCTATGTGTTTTAACAGAGGAGTTTTTATTAAAATTATATACTGAGCTTTATTTTTGCATTATTTAATCTGTAGAGAATGTAATCTTTTGGAGAAAAAAACCCAAAAACCTACTTAAAAGAAACCTGGTAGAACACGCAAATTTAGGTATTGCTTTACTTGGACAAAAATAGAGGACCTGTTCTGTTGTTTTCTTAAGGTACATGTCATTAAAACAAATTTTAAATGGTGAAATTAGTTTGCCACAAACTGAACTGCAGCTTCATATTTTGCATGCTAGAGGCTCAGTCTAGCAAACAAAAGAGCTAACTTTAATTTAGCTCTACTTAAAACAGGGTTTCTTACGTGTTTGTGTACTTTGCTGAACTAAGACCTAAGAGATACCCACCATACTTGCTTTTCACACTGGAGAATTATGGGTCTTAGCCTTTTTTGTCTTAAAGAATAGAATCAAATTATATAACTCTGCTTAAAAAATAAAAGTTTTAAACATCTCTATGAAAGCCTGATTGTTTATGTTGAGAACTGCTATCTTATAGCTGTAAATAAGAGATTTTATTTCAGTTATTCTAGAATTCTGGTACCTGAAGAATATGTATTTAGATCTGAGGCACTCAAAAATCTGTGCAACTGGTCTCCAACTAACAGCTAAAGGATCACAGAGGTAGAAGTGGATTTTAGTTCCTGACTTTTTGCAGAATGGCACCTTCTTAATGATATAAACATTTTTAATGGAAGTAATGTGTTGTGGCTTGTTAGCTGCATCCAGCATGCATTTTTTGTCCAGGTGTTTCACTTGCATTTCAGTCTCCAACCGTACCTCACTGCGGAAAGCAATGGTGTATTCACACCACTCTGTACTAGTGAGGACACCCAAAGGAGTTCTAGAAAGGACTTCTATCACCAAACAGACAAGTCAGCGCACACCAAAAAAAAAAATATCAAAACTGCCATCTAGTGTTAGGTTCGAGGTTGGCAAAGAGACAGCATAGAACAGTGAGGAGGGATAACCATAGCAATTGCACAAGACTGAAACTGGCTCGTGTTCAACGCTATTGAAATCTGTTGAAGGTGAACTTTAACCCATTCTGCTACAAGTAAGTGAAATATATTCCAACAAAGTAATTGTATCTGAGCAGAGCTGTAACAGAGAAACCCACATATTGGGAATCTGTTTAAATGTAACCCCATTCAATTACATTATTCTTAACTGACAAAGTGAAGCAACATTTGCTCGATGTTTCCTAGAGAGTCATATTCATGTTAGCACTAGCTGCTTCCTAACAAGTCTGGTCATGTTTTTTCTTAGGTGGGATTGCTTCTGGAATCAGAGCTGCAGAGCATAAAAGACACTAATAGCATAGCCAAGGAGAGAGAACAAGAGCAGAAGCCAAGAATAATAAAGTTTATGTGTAGGAAGTTTATATGCAGAAGAGTCCAGTATTTTTCAAAGGCTGTTGCTTGGAAGTTCACTGTGTGAAATACCAAAAGCATTATCTTGCTTCCAATATATCTCCCGTTTTGTCAAGGGAAAGTGAGATAATGCTGTAAAAGAATCCATACATCTGTACATCCATCTGTTGCTGTGACAAACTCATTATTAATTTATTTTTTCTGTAAAGCTCAAGCTCAGCCAAAAGCAGGAGAAATGGCCATTTCACACGACATCTAGAAGGGGTAAATAGGGTTGACTGTTCTCACTTTCCAACCTCTCTTCTGGTGTATGCTAAAGCGATACCAGGAATACACGAAACATACAAAATATAGTTAACTGCATTAGTGCAACTGAAGTGACAAGAGTTGGAAAGCATGGCTGACAAGCAGGAGTGTAAGAAACCACAAGTGGGACACTTCACAGTTTATCCAAGGCCGGACAATGATTCACACAATGTGGCTGTGGTATTGAATGCAGGGGGATTGTCAGACAAGGCATATCTACATGTGCCGTGCAAAGGTATACAGCAACACGCTGCTGCCAGATCGGATTTTTCTTGGATGCTTACCATATGAAAATCATTAACCAGCTGAGGGAGGTGATTCTTCCCCTCTACTCTGCTCTCACGAGACCCCACCTGGAGTACCTGTGTCCAGCTCTGGAGCTCCCAACATAAGAAGGACATGGACCGCCAACAGGAGCAAGTCCAGAGGAGGACCACAAAGATGCTCAGAGGGCTGGAGCACCTCTGCTATGAGGACAGTCTGAGACAGTTGGGGTTGTTCAGCCTGGAGAAGGCTCCAGGGAGAACTTGTAGTAGTCTTCCAGTACTTAAAGGGGGCCTGCAGGAAAGATGGGCAGGGACTCCATCAGGGAGTGTAGCAATAAGATGAGGGATAACAGTTTTAAACTCAAGGAGGGTAGATTTGATATTAGGAGGAAGTTCTTTACTGTGATGGTGCTCAGACACTGGCACAGGTTGCCCAGGGAAGCTGTGGATGCCCCATCCCTGGAAGTGTTCAAGACCAGGCTGGATGGGGCTTTGAGTAACCTGGTCCAGGGGAAGGTGTCCATGCCCTTGACAGGGGGTTTGGAACTATATGATCTTTAAGGTCCCTTCCAAGTCTAACCATTCCGATTCTGTGAGGAATACGTGAGATGATCATCCGTAGGCATTAGACGCAGAAGACAAGTGATACACGCACAGAACTGACGTTTAGATTTGAGCTGTGGTACAGCTGAACTCCCAGTATGGTGACTTGACCTGTGTCAAACCAGCGTTATGCACTCTCCTTGCTACACCGCTGGTTGTGTGGCATACCAAAATTGAGTTTGGTCACGTGAGATGGGACTAGAAACAGATTCTGAAGTGGTCAGTCATGGCACTCTTGTACACAAATAGCAGCCTCCGGAAGGAGCAGCTTACAGGATTCCCTCTCACAGTACATTTGACAGAGCAGGTACATGTTTCTGCCACTGAAATGGGACATTCTCCAAGCTGCTGTATATAGCTATTTTTACTTTCTACACAAAGAAAGTGAAGATACAGTGACAGTAGCATCCCATACGTAATTGGATGCCCATCTTCACAGAAGAGAGCAAAACAAAGACACTCGGGTGGACAGACTGTAACAGAAGAGAATTTCTGCTTATCTCCCCCAGAATAAACCAATATTGTGCTTAGTCACATGGCTGTGGGGAAGACGGGGAATCAACTCTACCACAAGGCAGCTGACTCTCAAGCTAGTTCCTTAAAAACATGGTATCCATTTCTACTTGGTTAGAAGATAAATGCGGAGGGATGGGATAACTTGCTCGCATCACCAGTCTGACTTCTCAATGCTGCTTAATCACCCCATCAAGCAGATGCTTCTGTCCTCAGCGGCAGAGAGGAAAATGCCGAGAACTGTGATGGCATGGTAGCTGAAAACTTCCTGTCTTGGAGGATTATTTTCATCCTTAGTTATTAGGAGACAGATAACAAACCTATTCTTTTGGTTTCAATTATTACTTATTGAATAAGCAAGATAGGGACTTTTTTGTAGTGGAGTATCAAAGCATAACCAGAAAAAGAAAAGGTTGTTCCCAGAATAGACAAGCACAGTTTTACAGATGCAATTATAATTTATTCTCATTAAACAGGATTATTTTTTTGGTGTTTTGTTTTTAGGGTTGTTTTTTTTTTTTAATCAAAAGATAGCAAAAGTTGAATTGCTATGAAAAGGATTATGAAAAAGGTTACAGGTAGAGATTGATTTACAGCTGATTTAGAAAGTTAGCACTATTTCAAAAAAGTGTGATTTTCTTCTTTCTGAAATTAATATTAACTTTCTTAAGCAATTGCTTCCATATGAAAAAATAGGTGAGTTCCAATAGTAATCTATTCTTGTAAAGAAAGTCTAAGACAGTTCAGAAACAAATACAGCAAAATTTCCCAGAACACAAGTGAAAACGTACATTAAGCAATTCAAGTGTTCTGTTTTCCCATTTGTCATTTTTTCTTATTTAAAATTGTTACTGAAAACCTACTATTACAAATCATTACAGTTTTCCATGTCCAGATCACCCATAGTATAACTGTCAGATGTTCATCCAAATGTGCACTTAATATCTGAATATCCAGTCACCACCACAAAGTAAGGGCTCTGCCCTGCAATCAAGCTCGTCTGATTTTAGCAGGACTCCCAGAGGTTTCAGGGTTTGCCTGCGTAAAACTCACTGTAAGCTTGTATTTTAGAGAATCCAAGGCCACAATCCAGAAGAAAGCACCATTCCTCCATAAGTTCGGTGATTTCAACTGTATGTAACTGCTGACGGTCGATTGTAGGAATAGGATGTAAAGGAGTAGTAGTAAATCTAAAACTGCTGACGTAGGATATTCAGTCTCCATTTATAGTCAGGCTGAAGCATCTTGGAGGGGTCCTTGAATGGCAATAGCTTCGATCTCAACTCGGGCACCCTGTGGGAAAAACAATGAAGAAATCACCTATTAGGAATTTAATATATCTATTTTATGAAGTGAGTGGATGTATAACACGACCTTGTAAGAACAGAGTGACATTTGAGGGAGATAATACTTTTGACAGTTGTATTACTAATTTAGCAGTGTTAAGTGATACTGAAAATTCACTTTACTCTTACTTAATTATCATAACCCCTTATTTCTAGTGTTGTAGCGATCTTCCACCATAAAGAAATCTATCTCTCACATCCAGATCTCTTACCATGTGCGGGAGTAAGACTGGTATGCTTAGGAAAAAACTAAATACTTAAGAGTCTTCAGTGAAATAATTGCAACTGAAGCTATTACAGAATAAGAAAAGCTGTCAGAATGCTTCAGAAGCAAGGAATTTCAGAAAATTAATTTTTTTGTAGGCAGAAAAGTGACACTTACTTTTGGCAAGGCAGCAACCTGATAGGCTGCTCTGGCTGGGAAGTTTGTCTTGAAAACTGTAATTTAAACAGAAACATTCACCAATCACTTAATTTTGCTTGATAAAACACAGTTCAAAGTAATCAGTATAAAATGCAGTCATTGGAACAATTTCAGGTTCAAGGCTACAAGACAAATAACCTTCTGTGCCAGCTATCATTTCCCCCTAGTCTTTTTTGGGTCTCTGACTGGTCTAACATCTCAGCACGCTACCATTCGCAATCAAGAAGGCAGCTACAGTTGTGACCTAGCAGCCAGGGATAACTTGCACCCTGCAACACTGCACAGCCTTAACACCAACTTGGCTGAAAAAGAAACATGAAGTCAGAATGGTGATCATCCAATTGCAAAGACCAGAGAGTGGGAGAGGGCTCTTCCACAGACAGAGCAAGAGGGAGAGACGGGCCCCCGACAAAAGATTTATGAGCAAAGATCCCAGATTTGCCTAAAGTCAGCAGGGGCCAACCTTACTCATATCAAAGGAAGGCAGAGTTGAAATAGGCCATTCCTCCATGTACAATTAGGACTGGCATTCAAGAATATTAAAAGAACAGGGGGAAAAAAAGGAAAAAAAGAAAAAAAATAAGAGAATCGGTCAAGCCATAAGAGCTGAATGTATAGAATCATAGAACAGTTTGGGATGGAAGGGACCTTTAAGGATCATCTAGTCCAACCAACCCCCCTGCCATAGGCAAGGACATCTTTCACTAGATCAGGATGCTCAAAGCCCCATCCAACGTAACTTTAAACACTCCCAAGGAATTTGCATAATTAAATGAAAGTTTTACTAGTGAGAGTTAACACTAAGCTCAGAAATGTTAATTTCAGGATTCTGCACTGGCAAAGTGGGATAATAACCCACAATCAAAGAACAGCAACAACTGCTTTCTTGAAGTACAGGTAGGAGGCAACAAGTAACTAAGTATCCAGAGGGTCTTTTTTAACCCTGCTTAAATGCACACATTTTTGACATACAGAAGACCACATTGATAGCTCATAAATAAAAGACTTCATTCAACATCAGATGTCGCTACCTAATTAAAACTCAAAGCTATACAAATAAGGAACTTAGGGGCATACTCTAGCAAATTCTTCTGCACAATATGGCTCATTGGAATCACCTATTTCAGTCTAAATTCAGTTTTGTTAACCAAGCATTATACTTTTTTTTCCTGAAGTGGAGCAGTGTGGCTCATCCTTGTATAAGAAAAATGAGCCCCGTCCCATAGCAATAACCCACAAATCATACTATGATACAAACAGACTTTAAAGAAATGGAGATACAAAATCTGAAATTAAGCATTTGAAGACTGCCTACAGTAGAATTTTATTTGGGACAATACAGCATCTATCAAGGGAAAGAGGCATGGAAGATCAACCCGTAGGGATAGCAGGAGTTACTGGGATGGTAGGACACAAATCCACAAGAAATCAGGCTGTGCTTGATCTGGTGCTTGCAAAGTAATTTTTTTTTTCCCCCCAATGTTGTATTTCTGCTGGAATCTCAAAGAATCTGGAACTACCTTATCTGAGTCATTAAAACACTTTGCTTACTGTGAATAAAATTTGTTCCACGAGCCATACTGGTAAAACAGAAACAAAAGATCTACTTACATTGTTTGTAAATATCATTAATATCATTGAAGTCCTTCATGTCTGCCATCAAAACCGTAGTCTTCACAACTAGAAATTACATACTCGCAGTTATTTTGAACCACTGACTTCTACAGAAAAGTCGAAAATCTTTAGCGCATTCTTGCTTTTATTTCATAAATTTCTCTCAAATATTCTAAACATTTTGAAAAGTTTTGCAAACAGATACTGACCATTAGAGCTATGACCCAGAGAACCATCTAAAAAAACCTGAATGTCTAGCATATATTAAAACTTTAAGGAATTAGACCTTCCTGGACAGCTCTGAAAAATACACGTTTTAAATTTTGTTCTAAGCCAAATTCTTCCAAGACACACAGAACTGATATGCAGGTCCAATAAAAAAAGCTGTTGTAAGCCAACTGTTGGCAAAAATTACATCATACATAATACCTGCTGCCAAAAAAAAAGTCCATAAAAGGCCTGAAGATACAGTCTATGCTGGAATTTTTTACCCGTGACTGCCCAAGCCAACATTAATCCTGGTTTGGCTCCACTATTAGAGTCCTCCTCAAAATGGGCACTGAAAATGCCTAGAATATTAACACCGTAGATACAGACCTGGTCTTACCTGGAGCAAAGTCTAGACTGCTTAAAATGCCTGTAGTCAGTTGCAGCTCTGTCTATATCTGAGCTTCATAAGTTAGAATTAAAATATTAGTACTGTGGACAGGAACTTACGGTTAGAAGTAATGTCCCATTGATACCCATCATAAACATTTGCACATTGATTTCTTTTCTTTTTTAACCCAGACTCACGGTTCCTTTTGTTTCCTTCAGCTATTGATAACAACTGCATGTTTAGCAAACAGGCTTTTTTTTGTTTGTTTGTTTAAAAGGCCACTTAATTTTATTTTTTTTTAATCCGGGTAGGTAAAAACAACCACTTGTTTGCCACCTTCACCGCAACACTTACCATTGCCATAGTCACAGCCTGCAGCTTTCAGGATTTCTCCCATGTTTTTTAGAGCCTAATGGAAAGTGAGACAAAAAACTTTAACTATCATCTGGGTTGTATTTAGGTAAGTACATAAATATAAATTGTAATCTGGCTACATCCATGCTATAGTAAGTTCACCCAGCAGACCTTCAGTTATCATCAGTGAGTAAGCAAATACAGAAAAACAGATTAAAAATTAATTAATAAAAGGGAGCTTCTAACAAACCACAGGTATTAAACCACCCGTTCATCAGATGTAAATGCATGATGCCGCACCATCTCATCCCACCTATTACCTCATACAACCTCTTTGCTGCTGTGGCAACAAATCTTTCCCCACCTCAAAGCCAGGGCTTTTACGAGCACCGGAACCTTTGTTACAAACATTGATTCTTTCCTACAGGAGATACAGATTCCTCCCCTGACCTCCACATTGTTTGGATGGAAAATGGCAGGGATAGTATGGAATGACATCGGCCTGCTTTTCCCTCGTTTTGGGGAATGTGAAATGCACTCACTAGGGTTCTTCAGTTTCTCCCAAGTCCATGTTTAATGAAGCACATTAATGAAGCTCCATTACAAGTTTATTGCTAGAAGACATCTTACCTGCTTAGCTTCTTCCTTTGCCCCTCCAGAGACAAGCTGCCCGGTGGAAGGTTCTATACCTATCTGTCCTGCAATGTACATTGTCCGGTCTACCAGCACTGCTTGGCTGAAAACGTAAGTGACATTTTAGGTTTAATGATTCCCCATCAAAACATTTAACTATCTGAAAGCAGTAGTTTGTAGTACCTCAGAAAGACAGAGCACTTGGGTTATGCATGCACAAGTCTGCACACAGTCATATGTTCGATCTGCTTATGCATTGGGAGACCTGGAATTAGATCACCTATGGAAAGACACAGCTACACCACATAGCTCTGTTTTTGAGATAATAAACCCTGTTTCTTGGAAAGGCAAAAGGCATGAGTGCAGCAACACAACACTGAACACAGCTTCCACACTGAAGATAGTACAGATGGGAGACAGAGTAAACATTTTTTGTACCTGCTCAGATAAACATTCCATCCCAGTTTGATAGGTAGACAACACCTTTCATCTAAATCTCAGCTGCAGAGCAATGAAGTTTAAAAATAAAATAAATAAACTTTAAAAAAATTTTAAAAAGAGCTGATTAGTAAATGTACCATTTTCTTCTCAAACAGGCACCATGATAAATGAGTTACAGCTGTGGGGTTCAGCCCTGCATGCTAGTTCTCTGGCATTATTCTTCCAGTCATGAATTTGGCCCGTCAGCACAACGCCTTGATCACTCCATTCCCAGATCACTCTCCTCTCACAAAATAACCTGGACGACCTGTTGGCTGGGTTAGTTGAGAAGAATGCAGAATTCAAGCTATTTGCAAAACATTTTTATATAAATGTCAGGTGTGGTTTTGCTGAAGTTGAGTTGGCAATTATTAAAGTCTCTAATTATCACAAAGACATTAAAAGATTAAACCAAAGATTTAAACTACCTTGCAAACGTTATGCAAGAGACCTAATTTACTTCTCTTCAACTGGTAATTAAAAATATTTTGCAAAGAAATTAGACAAAGATTCTTTGGGAAGTGTGGTGTGTCAACACTGTTTTTCTTATCACTTCCCATTCCACAAGAAAATGCATTGTTTTGACAGTTCAACAAGCCTCTTAAGTTACACAAACTAGAGTTAGGCACATCCCTGAAGTATCTAAATTAGGAGGTTAGCTTCCCTTTAATGTCGATAGAGAAGGAAAAGGACTCTTTCAGATAACATTTTTATTACATCTCTTAATTGAGAATGATACAATTGGATTGGCTCAATCCATTGACTTCACAGGGGAACAACCTAATTTAGGGACTCAGTAAAATGATTACGGCTAGGCAATCCAAACAGTGCCATCACTACCATCTTCCCTTTTACCCCTGTCATTTCATAAGGGGGAAAAATAGCCAGTAACTTATCTGATATAGTAAAATATCTTATGTGGCAGTTATTTTCTCCATCATCAGCTAACAAAACTGGAGTAAATCACAAGACTACACTGCTTAAAGACGAGAAACTAGCTAATGAAGTAGTTTTCTAGCTAATGCAGACATGCTGATAGAAAATACGGGTACGACCCCATGCTGCTTTGATTTTATTTTCTTTCCTACAATGTTCTGCTTTGTTTAAGGCACAGGTTCCCCAGACCACAAACTTCTGTTTCTATCCAAAGCATAGAGAACCATGCAACAAGAAGGTATGAGCTCTTTAAAAAAAAAGAGATTCATATACTTCTTATTACAAAGGAAATGACACAATAAAACATTTATCCCAGCAAAGGCCTTCAGACAATCCCGGACCATGAATAACTGGAGAAAAAACAAGCTGAAGTCTTCTGATACCACTACCAGATCAACATCTGCATCAGTCTTATAGGGTCCCCTCCTCTGCTCCTGAATTTTTTTCCTCTTGGTATGCTTACCAGTGGAATCCTCCATTCACTGAGACCATTAACAATTTACCAACTAAAGGGCATACTTCTACTCCAGTCAAATGCATGAGTAAAGCTCAGAGAAACTTCAACTATGCAACCCCCAATCAAACTTTAACTGCAGATGTATAACTAGGATCAGTCTTTAATCACTGATTCAGCAGAGCTCTCAGGGTGTGCCTAAAGTCATCCAGGTTTTAGTATACCTAAGTGCATAACTGGACGGACATTATCACCTTTGAAGAACATTATCCATCAGAGAGATGGTGTTAAGAAGCATGCTCTTTAAAGACAAGGACTGCAAAGTTAATTAGATCTTCTTTACACAAATGATTATTGATTAATATATGAGCAGTATCTCTGCTGTGTCTTTTAAAAAGTTTAGTATTATTAATGAGATGTATATATGTACAGAGACACACATAGGAGTCTTTTTATCTATCAGTCTACCTACTTATCTTGAGGTACTGAAATCAGATGCAGTAAAGGAAATACAAAAACACATTAAAAAGAGGTCACCAAAAAGCATACTAAAGGGCTGTAGCAGAACCAGGAATGCAGCCCACACATCCCAATTCTTCATTCCTTCTTAAGCCCTCATTCCTCTGTTACCAAGATCAGACTCCACAGCAGAGATGTAGCAGTTATTTGTTGTGCAACTTTTGCTCACTGGACTTTGACACATTTACTGAAACTTGATAAACTAAGTTAGTGATAAACTTATTGATGTTAGACCCGTCTTACAATTAACAGGCTGCACAACACACAGTATTTCATCAAGAACTACCAACAAACACAAAATGTCGGAGTGCAGTTAATGCACAACAAAAGTGGAGAGCTATGTTGAAGGCTAGGCCAGTTGGAATGTGCGTGCATGCACATGTGTGCGTGCAGTTGAAGAACTGTTGCCTTCCCATGTCTTAGATGTTTTCTAACTACAGGCAATGCCAGGCCCCTGCCTGCAATCCACCAACAGTTTATTGTTTACAGAAGTTAACTTCCATGTCACCTCTCGCTGCTTACACACTTTGTATTTGTCCATCTTTATAATTCCTATAAAAAGCACACAGCTTGAAACCTCAGAAAGCTCACTTTCAAAGTAATGGAGATAAAAATCCATCTGGACAGCACTAAGAGGCTACAAGCGGAAAAGTTAAAACCTAAGAGGCTGGTTTTTGTATTGAGAAAACAAAGCCTGAATGCGGAATTAAATATTCTTAGAAAATGCCCTGGTAAAAATCCCTCAGCACCTTAGATATAAGGTTCTACTATAGTTATTGAACATTCTTCCACAACCAAATAGCAGAGAGAAACCTTTCTCCAATTAAAATTGAGATTTATTTTTTTTAAGTTACATTCAGAACTGTTGCAACTAACAATGTCCTTGTGAAAAGGCTGAACAACATCTTACGTATTTTTACAGTGGTTAGTTTTTAGACTGAAAAGCATTTATAACCTGTTGGCAGTCTCATTCAAAAGAAGAAAAGATTAATTCCCAGGCAGCGAAATAGGCAACTGCCAAAGCACATCCTGGATCAGGCTCAGCTTTTCACTGTCCATTGCCTCCAGAGTCAGTGTTCACTGCTAACTTGCATATGCAACGTGCTATTTTCTAGGCAAGCATTTTTTACCTTGAGAGCAATCATTCTTTCTCTTGCCCCGCCCCCCTTTTTTTTTCATTCACTGCTTAGCCCTTATTTCAGAATTTTTTTCCAAAAATGACTTTTTGAGAGACATTTTAAAACCTCACCTAAACCAGCCAGGACACCATCCCCCTCCCAGTTAGGCTAAAGTTTGCCTCCAGCCCCGCAGACCCACCCGTGCTGTAGGGCCTCGGGTGTCGCTGGGGGGTTACGGAGGAGGGGTCCGGTCCCTGCTCGGGGGGAGGCGGGAACACCCTCACCACAGGCCCCGCGGCTGCCTGACAGACAGCCCCCCACCCCCTCCAGGGACCTACTCGAAGCCCCACCGGCAAAACCCGCTCCCGCTCACTCCTGCTTCTTCTAAGAGACTTCCCTCCGCTAAGGCGTACCTGTAGGGACCCAGCGCAGCGGGGGCCTTAGCAGTGCTGATTATTTTCTTCACGAGCGAAGCCATAGCTACTGCTGTAGCCACTAGTCCCCTCCTGCCCGCTCCTCAGGGCCGCGCCAACGACTACCCCCGCCCCCCTCCCCTCCCTGCGCCGAGGGGGCTTCTGGGAAATGTAGTCCCCGGGGGTGGTGGCGGCGCCGCGCGCATGCGCGGTGCTCAGGTCCGGGCGGCCGCGTGTAGCGGGCGGAGGGCGCGCCGCGGGTCCGTGCCGCGCCGGTGTGAGGGGCTCCGCGCGCCTCCCGGCGCCTGCCAGAGATGTCCGGGGCGAGGGAGAAGAAGCGGGCCAAGAAGATGAGGAACCAGCCGGCCAGCGTCACCCTTCCCGCCGAGCCGGGGCCCTTCCCCGGCGGCGGGAGCAGAGCCTGCCCGTCCCCAGGTACGGCGGCGGGACCCCTTACTCGGGGCCGGGGCGGGTGACCACGGACGAATTGCTCCCCCCNCCCCACCCCGGGCCGGGTGCCCCCCTCTCCTCCGCCCCGGCGGCCGGCGCGGCGTTCCTCCCCTGCCATCGGCTCCTCCAGCCCTGGTTCTCCTTAACGCGCGTTTTTCTGCGTCATCCCTTCGGTGGCACAACAAATCCCAGCCCACCCGCCGCGCTTACTCCTCTTCAAATGCACTTGAGCGCGACAGCCCGCGCGGCGACCCCCGTCTGTGCCCGTCGGGGCGGGCAGCCGCAGCAGGCGCCGGCTGGGCCCGCTGGCGCGTGGCGATGGTGGCCTCCCCCTCGGCCGGGCCGGCCCAGCCCACTCGCCTGCTGGCGCTTGTGGCTCCCGCGCCTGTGGCAGAGCATTGGCGGGGGGGGGGCGCGTCTCCCTAAAACGGCGGGGTCGCTAGGCCCTTGCTGGGCACTCTGTACACAGGTGACCTTTGCCGCTGAAGACAGAAGGATCCTGTCAGCCTCTATGCCGGGGGCTTTTTTCATCTGCGTGTTTCAGCCTGAATCCTGTGTGATTCAATTGGACTTTGACTGGACTTCAATTGGACTTTGACCCACCCTCCGTCACCCCCATTTCATGTTTTTGCTTTGCTACCTATATAGTTTCTGGGGAAAAAAAGCAAACCCCCCACACGTCAGAGCAAGGTCTGTTACTGTGAGGCCTTCTGAAGTTGCGTCTTTGTGGTTAAACAAAAAAAAATGCTTGTGTCACTGTGTGCCTAAGTGACCGAAGAGTTCCTAAGCAGACAGAATGACATAGCAGATTATAGCTGGCCCTGTCTGAAGATTTTGGAATATCATTACAGGGGTACTGCCAGATTAAACACATTTTTCTGACTTTATTTGTAGCAGGGAACTTCTAAGATTATGTGGTTATGTTTGTCTGTCCTGTTCAATAAGCATGCATTTTCATCCATATAACATTCCGCTCTACTGTTAGGGAGCATCTCGGTTTCATAGGTCAATTTTGTAGAAACAGGAAAGAAAAATGTAAATCAGAGATCTAAAACTGTGGATCTCTGTAGTACCTGAAATAATTTGTGTTAGGTATTAAGTCAGTCACTGTCACTTGGAACACTCTTCTGTCTTCCGAATAAAATAGTTCCTCCATTTTTAGGCTAACTTCATAGTGAAAGGGTGTTTTTGTGATATGAGTTAAATCGTTGTTCATTTACCCCCCACAATTGCTTTGGGCTGTAGATAACTGTACACAGATTTGCTGACTGAGGCAGCATCCATCTCTCTCTCCCAGCTGTTTCCTTCTCACCTTCACCTCACTGGACAGTGCTGCTGTCAGCCGTGTGGAGAACCCAGATCAGGGAGTTATTCCACATAAAAACTAACTTCTGTTTCCACCCCAAATTATTTTTTCATCTGAATTACTGCAGTTGTGCATGATGTATGATTACATCACAGCTGCAGCAGCATTGCTGCTGAACATAAAACTTCAGCTTCATGCTTAATTGAAATGGAAAAAAGGAGGTTCCTTGACATTTTAAGTTCACATAAATTAAGGCTACTGGAGGTGAATCTGCTCCTGGCTGTTCCTCATGCCAGTGACAGCATTTTTGGGACAATGCTGTAGACTTGCTTAAGAATCTGATCAACCTGAAAACTTTTTTTTTTTTTAATCTCTTACCCCATTTCTCCTAATGTGGAGGTTGATTTTCGCTAGAGGAGCTACCTGAACGGTGTGGCCCCATGTTCTTTCAAGCAGTCATCTTGACCCAGTGGGTGGGATGGTGGGAATGGCTGTCTTCACCCTTTTTAGTCTAGTTGTCCAGCATGAGCTGCCTGAGAACCATATCTCAAGTAGTACTAGAAATCCTAACCAAGATTTAACTGAATAGGTTGAATGTAAGCTAATCTTTAAATATGGACTTCAAGGCCCTCTTAAATCTTGAAGTACTGTTAGGTGCTTATCACTCTTGAAAGGTATTTCTATACCTTAGGAAGCTTACTGTAGGCTTTAGTTATTTCATTTCAATATTAATTTAAATGCCTGCACCAGAAAAGTAACTTACTGCACCAACATACGTGTATTATGCTTACCTTATTTATTGCTGTAACAGAAATACATGTCAGTGAGACAAGAATACATTTGTGTATGGTTAAAAAAAATCAGGAGGGAAAAATATTAACTTGCTGGTTTGGTACTAAAACCATGACTAGACAGTACTACTATGCTACTGATGTTGCATAGACCGATTATAGTCAGATCTTTCCTGTTGGGTCTGGTGGAGTATTGGAGGCAAAGTCTGGTTTGAGTGCCATTTTCAGAATGTGCAAAAGTTACTTAATCTACTGCAGGCTTGCTGCAGGACAATGCAAAATTTTTATTTATTCCTTTAAAAAAGAACTTAATTCTTCTGATTTCTGATGGCTTTTTCAGGTATGTATATTAAATATAATAGGAAGAATGTGCAATGCAATCTTATGAGGAAAGACTGTGTATAGTTATCAGTTGCTTAGACCACTTTGCATTTCTGTTACCTCTTTTCCTCTCTAAACCCTGCAGGAGATGTTTGTTCTGAGCAGCAGTATCAGCAGCAGAAATTTTCCAACCAGTCATCTGGGCCTTCTTACAGGAAAGACCAGTATTTTCCAAAGGGGCAAAATAGAGGAGAGAGAGGGAGAGGAAGAGGAGGATGGCAAGGAGGACACCAGAGTGTTTCTGGGGAAATCCCAAAGTACATAACAGGTTTGTATATGAGAAAAAGTCATAATATATATGTTTGGGGCAACTTGCTGGTGATTAAGTTGGCTGTCCGTTTTTGTGCAAGAGTGAAAATTAGAACTGATGCTATGTTCCTCTGTTTTTCCTGATTTTTTCCAAAATACAGAAGTAGTTGTGTAGTGGAATGAATGACCAGCTGTTGTTCAATGAGTCCTTTCAGACTTCTGAGTTGAAAAGTTGCACGCACTGGTAATGAGGGATATGCATTTAGGTTCTGTTTGCCAACAAAATGAGTACTGACAGTCATCTGCTTTTAATGTTGCCAGTGAAACTGGTTTTGCCCATGATGTGAATTAAAGACAACTTTTCATCTAACAGAACATTTATTTAGGAAAGCAGATTAGCTTTGCAAAATGTGGCAGTGCTCTGATAGTAGGTATACTTCCATAAGCATAAAACAAGACCAACCTCCGGATTTTTTATTTGATCACTTTGAAACAGTCTTCCTTTTTTTCCATGCTGAGGTTTTTTTTTGATCTCTCTGAATACCATCTGACGAGATTGCTACTGTAATTTAATAATAAGTACTTAATGCAAATAGGACTTGTTGGTTATACCACGGCTTTCAGATTCTTTCGTGTATAAGTATTTGCTTAACCCTATCTCTAAGCTTCAGAATGTCTAAAGAATTGAAATTTCTTCAGTAATAGTATACTGTATTTACTTTTATCTCAAGAAGTTGCTAGACTGATGTACTAGAAATATTCTGCTGGAATTCAGTAATTTACGTAGAGTGTCCCCTTCTTTGAATGTTGCTGTTTGTCGTGCTCTGATGCAGTTCTTTTCATTCCAGTGTCCGCCTTTGCTCAAGCTCGTGCTGCTGAGATCAATGCCATGTTGAAAGCAGTTTCACAGAAGTCTTCAAACTCTCTAGTTTTCCAGACTCTACCTAGGCACATGCGAAGGCGAGCTATGAGTCACAATATTAAACGCTTACCCAGGCGGCTCCAAGAGATGGCCAAAAAAGAGGTATAAGTGTGTTTTATAGTATTTGATAGATGGTGTGGTGGGCGTAGCTAATATACAGTGTTCAGCTGTACATTTATTAATGAGCTTGTCTGCAAAATCTCTCTGCGTACACAGGTTCTCAAACTCTGACTGACGTTTGGACTCAAAATGTAGGAACACCTCAGTTTTAGATGACAGCTCAAGTAGATCTCACTAACCACTTGGCTTTGTGATTATTGGACATCTTGAAAAGTTATTAGACTAATGATGGTAAAAGTGTCCGCTTTAGCAGGGGTTGTTCAGGCAGTGCGTTGGTCCCAGCTGATCCAGGAGTCCTTGATAACACCTGTCTGCCTTGCACCCCACCACAGCTGTCGGGTGTGACCCTGCTGGCCTAAAGCCAGCATAGCGTATTCATGACCAGCATGACGGTTCAGGTGTTACAGCTCAAATGTGGGAGTTACATGGGAGTTGTTGGCAGGCTGCACGCAGCTTAAGGCTTACTAATTGACTGTTCCTGGTTGCTCATGAAACTTACCCATTTTGTGACAGTATCTCAGTGTTTAGTCAGAATGCTTCTGTGGAGTTACTTGCTCCTTATCCACTGTGGCCTTCCTGTCCTTTTTTTTTTTTAAAAAAAAGAGTATTAAAAAATTGGTTTGGCAGGATTTTATTGTGAAATGTTCTGTCTGATGTTTGGCATTGATTACTTCATCATCTCTAGACACTTCTTCAAGTGATCAAGTGAGTTTGCTTGGTGAGTTCTCTTTGTGTTAAGGTTGACTGATTAACATAGAATCATAGCGTGGTTTAGGTTGGAAGGGACCTTAAAGATCATCTAGTTCCAACCCCCTGGCATGGGCAAGGACACCTCCTACTACAAGAGATTGCTCAAAGCCTCATCCAGTCTGACCTTGAATACTTCCAGGGATGGGGCACCCACAGCGTTCCTGGGCAGCCTGTTCCAGTGCCTCACCACCCTCATAGTGAAAAATTTCTTCCTGAAATCTCATCTAAATCCCCCCTCTTCCGGTTTGAAGCCATGGAATCATGCTTCATGCTACATGCCCTTGTAAAAAGTCCCTCTCCAGCTTTCTTGTAGGCCCCTTTCAGATACTGGAAGGCTGCTAGATGGTGTCCCTGGAGCCTTCTCTTCTCCAGGCTGAACGACCCCAGCTCTCTCTGCCTGTCTGCATAACGTATTTCTTGCATTGTCTTTTTCCTTGCATTGTCTTTTTTAAGTCCTTTGAGACCTTACTCCTTCCACCCTGAGTTCCTGAAGATAATTGCTCGTGATTTGGAAATTGCTTCACGTATTTCTGCACATGTTCCTTAGGATGTGTTTTATTGTATTGTCATAACCTGTATCTCTTCTTTTACTGCTCTAATTAGCATTCTTTTTGCTTTGTTAGTCATGACAAGAGGTGAAATTTAGCCTGTTTCCTGAGAACTGAAGGAAGAAGGCATGGGCTATTTTGCGTAGTTATGTGCTCCATCCTTGTTAAATAATCTAGATTTCTTTAATGTTTATACTTGGTTCTTTTGTGTGCTGCTTTTGTAACTCCTTTCACATGGTAGACTTTCTAACTTCTCTGTACATGCTCACACTTAGTCTCTCATCTTTGTTTCCCCTCCTTCTATAATTCTTGGATTTTTGAGATTATTTAATTGGCCCTGGTGCAGCTGTGTTTCTTCTGCTATGTTTTCTTTTCTCCAGTATTCCGGTGTAGTTTGTGTTTGCACAAGCTGTTTTGTTTCATGTTTTCTTGCAGCTTGTTGTATCTCCTGAGCTGTTTCCTTTTGTAAAGGTTCTGCCTATTGCTTTTCAGTGTTTGAAGTCTGCTTCTTCAAAGGTAACTGTTCCGATTCTGCTGCATTTTCTTTCATTTTCTTAGATCCTTTATCATGACCGTTTTCAACCAAACATTTACCTGGACCATCTCTTATCTCTTCAAAAGCTTAAAGACAGGTTTTTCATCTACAGTACCACGTATCTTTTGCTATGATTGTCTTCCTGAACCAGTCACTCACATGCCATTGATCCAGTGGCTTATATTGCCAACTCTGTGGTGGAACGATGGGTCAGATGGGAACATATTTTATTTTGTGCATTGCTATTTTGATGTCATGTGTTGCTTCAGTGTCTTCCGTGTTCTCGCCAGTGATCTTCTACAATTCTCATTCCTTTGGTATTCTTATAACCAGTGGTCTGTTGTCAGCTATTCCTTGGTGAGCTTACAAAGGACACCCTAAGAATTTTTTTGTGTGTCTTATAATCCCTGTTTCTTTCTGTCACTTCTCTTCACAAAAAGACAAATCAAATGTTGTTTGAGACACACAAGCCTTCCTCTCCAGCCACACATTCACCCACAATAATTCAGACCTTGACTGGGTATTTATCAAGGATTTGCTTAGGACATCACCACAAGTCCTTGCTTGTTTGCTCCTATGCATTGTAGAATCCTTAGGGCCCTACCTGGCAGTCTTGGAGCCTGTACTGCTTCTGTACGAGCTCTTATCTCCAGGTGTTCCTAATGTCACATGTATTTGTTCACGCGGGTATGTTGATGTAGGGCATCGCTACATCTGCTACTTCACACAGGAAGTAGCAGCTCTTACTGTTCACTGGTAAGTCTCTGAATGTGTGGGGATTTTAGTTTATCTATGGGTTCCAGTCAAACCTTGATGCACTTGCGTGGTTATGGCTTGTGTATAAAGTTTCAAAGTGTTACTTGGCTTCAAGAATTAAGGAGAAGTAACATCAGAATAAAGTATAACTTAATGCCAGTGTCTCCTGTATCCTTACATATGTCAGCCTTTTTCTTTTATGGAAGTTTGTCCTTTTGAGACTTACTTCAATATCCTCTCTTAAAACAGGCAGAGAAAGCTGTGCATCAGAAAAAAGAACAGTCGAAGACTAAATGCCGCAAAGCTAGAAGGCGCCACGTAAATTTGGTAGTAGAATTTAATCGCAGGCAAGGAAAGAATATTTGGCTGGAAACGCATATTTGGCATGCAAAGAGATTTCATATGGTAAAGAAATGGGGATACTGTTTAGGAGATAGCCCTACGCAGAAGTGCTACAGGGCTTGTTACCGAGCCATGACAAACCACTGCCTTCTACAGGTATCACATTTACGTTTTTTTTTAATTTGTTTTCTTTGTTATTTTGCCAAGGTGAAGTAATGAACTGTTCAGTGATCATGAATATTTCTGTCTTTTTGAAGTACTGTTGTGTCAGCTGTTAATAACTGCTAAGTATGAAGTGAGTGATTTCATAATTGCAGTGAAGGGTGGCAAGCGTCAGAGAGAACAAGATGAACCTTTAGAAGAGTCTTAAGGTAACTATGAGTGAAGTACTGCATCTTCAGTCTTCTCAAGAGCTAAGAGATGCAGTGAATCCCTGCATCCTCTTCCTGAGCAGGATGCTATTGAAGACAGGCACTTTGTTCCATGTCCTTTTTGGTTTGTTGCTTTGAGAGGCAGGTTGGCCCTCAAATAATAAATTTCTGACAGCTCTCCTATAACTAACAATTTTAAGTTAAAAAGGAAAAATCGTTTCTCTTTGACATAAATATTAGTGAATGGAAAAATTACTACTTCAGTGTAAATTGTGAAGCTCTGTCTGGTCCTTCCTTGCCAGGCTGACTTTCAAGGGTTATTCTCGCTTTACCACTATCCTGTTGTTTCAGGACTTATCATATTATTGTTGCCTGGAGTTGACTGGTAAAGAGAATGAGCTTCTGAAGCAACTTGCTCGAATATGTAGCACTGACACAGGTAAATTTTATGTAGTTCAAAATAAAGTTAAGATTCTGCATAGACTAAAGGATGAGCCATCCTTTTCCTTTTTTAATATTCTGCGAATGTCAATAGCAGTAACGGGTTGATACTGACTTGTGATTTTAGTTGGAAAACAAAATGTCTCATACTAGGACAAGACATTATTATTTTAATTTTCTTATTAATAAATTGTGGTACATGTTCTTTCTTTGATACTGTCCCAGCAGCCAGACTGAATTTCAATTTTTTTTCTTTTTTAAATGAAAGATTATTTTGTTTTTCAGTAAGTGTCTTCTTCTTTAGGATTAACATTTGAAGAGCTTTGTTGTCTGTCGGGAAGATTTGAGGGTTCCCTGAATCTTTACCGAGCAGATCGCTATCCTGAGGATATGCTTGGTCCTGTTACATTTATTTGGAAACCCAGGGATGGCTCTGAAAACAGACAGTTGTGGATCTGGATGCATCCAGCTCTCAAACAGGTATTTTTTTCTTTACAGTTGAACTCTGATTTCTTTATGCGTTGTACATTTTTAATGCTGAAGATACTTTCTGAAAGGTGTAGAAGAGTTGGCTTTAGGAATTACAAGTTGGAAGACTGTCTCTGCTCTAACAACATTTGTGTGCTGTGTGTTGGTTTTTATGAAGCTTATACAGAAGCTTCACGCCTCTGAGATGGATTTTTTTTAGTGTTTGAGCTTGCTACAAGTTTCTTCTAGTGTCACTTGCTTCAGGATACATTTGCAATATGATGTTGCTTGATTCACATCCTTCCCACTGGCACCCCCAACAGGCTATTTGGTCTTATCACAGATAATCATAATCTGACACTTAGCTATGAACTTTTTTTTTAAAGAAAAAAAGTAAGATTTTGTGCACTGGCAAGTTTTCTTACATTAATTTGAGTGAGAATTAATTCTTAGCAACATTCAGAATTACTTCCAGCTCTTGATAGTATGCCCTGGACTTCAGCAGAATGAAGTTTATTCCCTTAAATCTATACAGGGAGATAAATAGTAGAGTGTAATTCTTAAAACTGTACTTAAGCTTTGCAATGCACTGCCTGTCATCCTAGTACAAACTTTTCATTTTTCTTAAGGACATACTGAGAGAGTTAAAAGCAATTTTTCAGTGTTCTGAGCCTGAAGAAGCCTATATTCCTGAGCCTGTTACAACATCAGTTCAAGAGGAAAAACAAATGGATGTTGTTTTGAGCCTTGGCAAGAAAAGAAAGAAGGAGGATAAAGAAGGAGAAAGAGCTGTGCCAGTGAAAAAAATAATTGGTGATGGCACTAGAGATCCATTCCAGTCCTACGCTTGGATCTCGCAGACTACTGGCATTGTGATCAGGTTTGTTCATAAGCAGAGTCAGAAACTGTGACCCATAACCAGTTAATATAGCTGAATTCTGGCTTAACAGTACTGGGGGAAAAAAATTATCTGTTGTATGTTTGGACATTTACCTGAAATTTTCCTCTGTTTCAGTGACAAAACTATGGAGATTCTCAGATATCGGCTGATTGGCCCATTATCCCACTCCGTCCTTACAGAGACCTTGAAAGCTGCTTCTCTCCAAACAGTAAGGAAATTGGTGATTTGGATATTACTGTAATTTTGATAAGATTCCTAGAATGTGCAAACTTGGTTTTGCTGTAAAGAATCGTAAACTTTTAAGCCTTACTTACTATAAAGGCTGACCTACGTATTGCTGCTCTGTTAGCTTCTCTGTATTGAGCCACTTGACTGACGCTGATCTCAGGAAGAACTTCTGCTTGGATTTTAAGTGGGGATAGGAAGAAAGTAGAAGCAATGGTGCTGTTGCGCAGGCTATGTAGTTTCTGCTGTAGTGATGTATTGTGCTGAGAGATCCAGACTCTTTGACAAACTGTAAATCTTGTTTCTTGAGCAGTGAGCTAGAGAACCTAGAGCTAAAGGGCAAGACATGTAAGGTATAGAAAACTTTTGTGTTTTCTGTCAAATAAGCAGTTTCTCCAGGATTTAGTATTTTGTCCGCCTCTTGGCACATAGCGTCCCAGTGGTTTTAATGTTGGGGTTTTTTTGTGTCTCTTGCAGCAAGCATGACTAGGCCATGAAGTCTCTGACTTTCTGTAAGAAATAATTATTGACCGAATTAGGAAGCATTGTGGATTGCTTTGTTTATTTTTGGAACATAGGTTAAACTGAACAGCTTACTGAGGATTACTGTAAGGTGGAGTATAGGAATAGACTGCATCAGGAAAAAATTATTTTGGTTTAAAACTTGAAGAGGTAGAAACCAACCATAGTGATGAAGGCAAACTGAGAGTGAGTTCATACTGATAGAAAACACTAAAGGACCACTTGAGTTTAATTAGATGTGTTGTTTTCCAGGAGATGGCAGATTCAGAGACAGAACTGAATAACTGGTGGGTAAAAAACTGCAAGGACTCTGAAAAAGTATCTCTTCATCAACGTCAAAGTGCTATCTTTGAGCTATTAGAAGGTATTTGGGTGCTATGGGAGGAAGGGGAAACTCTTACATTCTAGTGGTCAAAACTGGCATGCTAATAAGTTGACTTCAATTTGGAAATGCTTATTTTTTGCATAATCAAGAGAATGATGCTATTGAGCATGTGCTTAGGTAATTATTGTGAGTTGTCAAAGATTTGAGAAATGGTGCATTAACTTATTTTAAGGGAATTTTAATCCTCTGTATGGTACAAACTCTTAATGGATAAACTGAATCTTCCTTCTTATCTTCGTGAACTTAGATTTGAGATTGCTGATGGATATACAGTCTCATGTATACTCTCACTCTCTCTCCCCCCATACACACCAAATTAAGGCAGTAAGTTGTACAGTACCTCCACAGATAAAATGGTAGGCTTCTATCCAAAGTGAAAGTATTATACCTCACTTTATGTATTTTTGTTTCTAATAAACAGCTGTATACTTGGCTGGGTTGTAAAGTATCATAAAGTTAACATGTCCTCACTTTCTAGCACTGGAGCAGGTAAGGAACTGGCTTTGGTAGATCTCACACTATACTCAAGCTGTCCGATGTGAGGCAGTTAAGCAGAGATGAGGTAAAACGTTTAAAAAACATTTTTTAATTTCCTTTCTCTGGAAGAGAAGTATAAAAAAAGGTTGTTTATTCTTTAGGAGATGTGCCAAAAGTAAAGGATGAAGTTAGTCTGTAAGTCGTGAGAGTGACCTCACTTTTATGCTAAGCATAAATGTAATTGCGAACTAAGTCTTACACTGCTATTGTTGTCTTTTGTTATTGAACATTTAACAAGCACTGGTGAATTTTCAAAACATGTTAGATTGAGCACTCTGGATTGCTTTTCTGTCTTACAGTGGTGTCACATCCCTGCAGGCAAAAATGCACAAAATAGTACAGAAAAAGGTCACAACTTAATTGGTGGTTTCATGGCAATGTTCATCTGTGTATTTTTTAAAGGGATAAGTTCACCATCAGAAATGCCACCAGGTACAATACTGGGCCTCACTGTTGGAGATCCTCGAGTCAATTTGCCAAAAAAGAAGACAAAAGCCATGCCAGACTTTGAAAAATACCAAGGTAAAATGCCTTGCTTATATTGCTCTTCTCCTGGAACTGCCAAAGGCAAGAGATGCAGTTTCTCTCTACACTTCTGTTTTCATTTACTGTCATGTTCTGCTGATTGTCTCTTGCTGTTTTCCTCTAGCATTTGATTTCAGAACCTTTCCTTCCCCTTTCCACAGACCCTGACAGAACAGAAACAGCTTGAAAGTTGCGTAGGTTTTAGAACAGCAGCTGTGAGGGAGGGACATGCACCAAAGCTGGTCTTGTGCTCAGTGGAAGCCTCTGTCTGACCATACAGATGATCCAGGTTCGAATCCTGGCAAGGCCAACCAGGTGCTAAAAGCTACTTAGTAAGTTTCTGTTTGGTGTCTTCCTGATGCTGTTCATCTCTTCAAGAAGATATCTGCTGTTTCTGGTTTATAGTCCTATAGTGATGAAAATTGCAGGTCCACTGGAAAAAAAAACCCGCAACAAAATTACCATTGCAAGATTGGCCTTTTAGGTGCCAAGATGTCGGTTGTGCTAAAAAATCAACGATGTATGTGTGACTCCTGAAACTTTAATTTCAGCGCTGACTTACACAACATTTCAGTGCAAAATTCAAATTCAGTTGGATTTGAATGTCCTTGAAAAATATGCAAGAGCATATACAGTATACAGTGGGGTTTGTGTACAGTGCTGTGTAGGCATTTCCAATTATGTTGACTGGATACAGAGTGCCTCACCTAATACGAGAAACATAATAGTCAGCTAGCAAACAGTAGCAAGTAGGACAAGTTCAAGGTTCCAGAGACTTGAAAATACTTAATTTCCTTGTGGTGGTGTGTTTGCAAGATGCTAGAATAATGTGGCCCTACCTTTCACATAAATTAGGTTGAACACCTATTTTACTCACTGTCTGTTAGGTCACTGCACAACTCTCTTGTTTGGATTTTCTTATGTCCTCCTATTCTACCCTCTGTATCTAGAACAGACTTTCTCCTGTTAATTAGTTCTGCTCAGCTAACTTTTTCATCATTAATATTCATGTTGGAAATGCTGCAGCGTACGTGACCTCTACTTTGGTTCCTTCCTGCTGAGAAGTAAGGTGAGCTGTATAGGATTTGTTTACAGATGCTGGTTTGAGCTGGTAAAGGAGTTAGCAACTACAAGAAGTAGTTTGGTCCCGTTCATCCTGCTTGTCATGTCTGTGAAGATGTGCTTGAGAAGGCAAGATCAGCAGAAGGCATCTAGGGAATGGAAATGTCTCACAGCAGTTTCTCTCCCACTGCCAAAGATGGTTGTACCTCAGGAAGGAGGGCCATGGTAAAGAGGTAATGATGTAAGACAGGGAGTCAAGAGGAAGAAAATACCTATGCCTTTTTCCCTTTGGCTGGCTGGAAATCTCCATCTTCAAGATCTTTCTACTTGGGGTTGTCCTTTACTTGCAAAAAATGTTCTAAATTCACAAATATTCAGAAAATTTGGGGTTTTTTCTGAGTATTTTTTTGTTTCATTGTGAACTTAAAACTGCACCATGTGTGGCAGAGGAATCCTGTGGCATCTCTTCTACCTGAGAAACTCAAGACTGAGGTCAATGGCTACTCTCCTGTCTCCCTTATTCCTAGGTGTTTGTTGGAGAGCAGCTATCATTACTCTCCAAAGACTGTTGTTCCTAAACTAATTTTGTGGTTGGCTATGTGATAACTGCTACCTGTGCTGTATTTCTGCCTTAATGGGCTCCTTGTTCAAGTAGTTAAAAGCAGAGAACTTATGTTTTTTTAAATACTTCTAGAAAATTAATCCATGTTAGATTGTTAAGTTCAGATACTTTTATAATTTTCTAGTTAGTGGAAAGCGTTCAAGTGCATTTAATTCTTGGTATTTTGAAAGAAAACATAAAATTCCATATGCATTAATAGAAGGAAGCCTAGATGTAATCAGTTATTATGCAGAATGCATTTTACGTCTAATCCATTCTCTCTGTGCAAGCATTATGCTTTCTTGCCACCATTTACTGCTTCAGGACCCATTATAAGGTCATCCTGAATTCTATCAGCTTAGTGTGTAATCTTCTTGGATCTTGGGGTCTTGTTGCATATTTCACTGCGTCTATACACCAGTTATTTTCTGAGCCTTGCTTTTGATGTAAGCTTACTCAGATGTGTTAATATAGTGAGATCACCTTTATTTAAGAAATGTTAGTAGTCATTCATTCACCTTAATGATATGTCATGTTGATTGAACATTAAAAAGGAATCCTTGCTGTATTCCACGCTTTTTTCCCCTTTTTGCTTCCTGGACATTCAAATACTATTAGGGTTAGTATTAGTAGGATTGAAATGGCACTGTGTATGTTAGCAGATTCTGTATGTGCTTTAGTCTCTCTTGTTCTTTAATATTATATGAAAGCTAACTGATTTTTCTTAGGTAATCTTTACTAATCTTTACTACTATTCATTTTTTGTCAAATGAGTAAATAGTTTAGGTAAGTTACAGCCATCATCTTTGCCTGTGGATTGTCGTACATTCAGTCTGTGAAATGATACACGTCTGTCCATATCCCTTTTTTTTTTTTTTCAAAATGCTGTTCTGAGATCTGCCTGTGTAGTTTTTCCCTGTCAGTGACATGCTGACAAATCAAAGATAATTTCAGCCCTTCCCAGTGATTCTCACTGCTAAATTGCATATGCATGTGTGCAAGCTGTGTGTTGTAGACAGGTGCTGATGGGATTTAATCAAAGAACTGTCCTTATTTCTTCAGGCTGGAGAATTGAAAGTTTGTGAATAAATCGCTTTTCACTGCCTTCTCAGCAGGTTTACACTTTCTGGAAGTCAAGACTCCCAGTAAGCAGTCAGTGCTTATGCGACTGCAAATTAGTGCTGTTCTTTTCTCCATTTTAAAGTACATTTCTGACATTTTGATATGCTTTTACTGTCTTCTGTGGGAGAATGCCAACTCCACTGCCTTAAAAATGGCTCACTGTGGAGTATGGTGGACCTTTTAAACAATCAGCAAGTGAGACGCATAGAAGGAGAATACATCGTGAATGATAAGTGAGCTGAAGTTCCTTCTGCAGACACAGAACCCGAGTCCTTGCCTGTAAACACAGCTCTTGCAGAGGTTTAGGTGTCTGGCATCAGTTGTCCTGGTATGCACCCCTATGTAGATATGTCTCTGCAACTGCTCCCTAGCAGTGCTTGGATTTTTGCTTTTTCTGCTATTTCCTCACAGAGGGAAGGAAAAATTTCAAATAGAAGAGCTCTTAGGCTTGTCTTGTAAGACTCTTAAGATAATCAGCTATGCAAATCAGAACAACAGCTTAAATGGAACAAAACCTTCCTCTATCTATTCTCTAAGCACCAACCATTGACACCAGAAGTAGGTAATATGCTGATTGTTGCTGAGCTTTGTGTGCTTAGTAATACAACTCCCTATTCCCTATACTAGCTCTAACGTCTTACTTCCACTATCATCAGCAACCTCTTCATCAGTAGGGTTGTTTCCCCAGCAATCTTAAAATGCGGACTGAAGAAAACCAGAGAGAGGTAAGAAATAAAGAGAACTGGTGTGAGGATTTGGGATTATGATTTGAATTATAGTATGCTTAGCAGAGAGGTTAAATTCTCCAATATCAGTGGAGATCAAGGAGAAAGAATGTACCAAGTTAGAGAAGGCTATTTTAGGGTAGTGAGGGGGGGATATTGGATGGACTGTGGTCATGGAAAGAGACTAAAGAGGGGAAAAAACGTCCACTCATGGCATTACAGAACATTGGAATTACAAAGAACTACAAGAATATGACAGGGATAGGCTGCCTAAACTGAGGTAATAGAAAGAAATGGGGGAAAAAAAATCAGAGAAATTTACAGTGAATAATTTACAGTTGAAGGAACCAGAGCATGTTTAAATAATTAACATAAAGAGATTTTAGTGTTCATGAATGCTTTCTGTACAGAAGATGTAAAAACCAGTTCCTTTACGGTATGTTTTCTTGTAATTGTGTGCCCTTCCTCCTTGGTTATCTGTAAGAGTCAGGAAGGAATTCCCCATGACCACTGCACACAGTTTTGTTGCTGTCTTTTTCTCTGTCCTTTGAGGCATCAATATTCGCTGTATCTCCAGACAGAATGCTTTGCCTCTAGGAGTACTGAGCTCTTGTAGGTTCCTGCTGAGGTTCCTGTCCTTAATAAAAATGAAGCTCTGGCTTAATTGTCAGGGAATTGGCAAGGATTTAATTTGTAGTTGTATTGTTCTTAAATTGAAGGAATGCCACCCTAATTTGATAATTTCTTCAGTATTTCCTCCTTTCATGTAAATGTAACTCATCAGCAAGAACGCATAGCAAGCATCAGCTTAATAACACCACCAAAGTGTCAGGAGTGCTGCCATATTTAATATTTTCTTGAAGGATTTTGCAACTCTTAGTAATGGGGATGTGTTAAAGATTATAGATTTTAAATAAATAATTACTGCATTTATGTTCAGCAATACCTATTGTATTGTTAGTACCACTGAATAATCCGTATCTTCTGTGCTCAAAGTGTTTGTCAACATTAACTGGAAAAATTAGCAGAATCTTCATTTGAAAGAGTGAAGTGATTTAAAAACAAAAGTGAAACCCAACACATTATGTTCCTTTAAGACCTTGTAGATGACAAAATGAGCGGCAGTCCCTGTAACTTTTAATCACAGAACTCTTAATAGGTTTGTTGTATTGTTTATTGGTAAGAATTATCTTACTTCAGGTAAGGATTAGTATGGCTTACTACTACTGAAGGCTTTTAATACATAGATCGTGAAAGGTAGGTATATATTTTCTCTGCTTGGTTAGATTGTGGAGCTGAGGAAGAAGAGATTGGTTGTTTATAACCTCAACGATCAGTTTTAAAGCTAGAAGTGTTTTATCTTCAATAAAACGCACAACTGTTGATTTGTGCAGACATAAGGAAGAATAGTCTCTTCCTTGAAGTGCAGAGCTTGAAAAGATCCAGAGTGGGAAGCTAATGCTCAATGAGTAGTTGAATGCTAGTCATATCTGTAACAATATCTCCTTCCTTCCAAAAGGCATCCTTCCTTCTCTTAGGAGGTTACTTAGGTGGACTTATTTCAGGCTTTGTAATGTTGCTTTTTCTGATTTTCACCAAACCTGTTAGGCTTCACACTCTGCCTGAAAGGACACATTCCAGAATATTAAAGGTGACATGCTGAAGATGTAACTTACCATGCAAAAGGTGATGTCGTTTGTAATAAGAAATGCCTGTTTGTAAGAGAATGCCAGGTTAATGCTTCTAAAACTTGGCAGTTTATTTCATGTTTCATATTTGGAAAAACATGTGCTAGTAAGATATTGCAGAAGCAGTGATGTTTTTTTAAGTTTTTAATAGTCTGTTTACTTAGTCGTCTTCTCATTGTACTTGTGATAGTGGAGTGGTTTTGTTAATTTGATACTTAAGCCACAAAACTTGATTGAATTTTGTTTGAAGTTTCTCTTCTTTTGTAGATAATGATAAAGTTAGGCAGCTGTACCTGGAGGGTGTACCTGTAGACTGTGCTCACAGCTTTATCTGGGACCAGGACATCTGTAAGAACGTCACTGAAAATAAAATCTCAGAGCAGGTAACTAAGACGGTGGATTGCCATGGAGAAAATACCTAATGGTCCATAGAGTGAGACTCTTAAAACTTGTGTAAATCCAAGAGCAGTAGTTTCCTACTGTCATAGTACCCAGCTGCTGAGTTGAAGTGTTTATTTTGTAGCCTTTATGTAATGTTCTTGCAGAACCATTGTTCATGATTCAAGTAAAAGAAGGCTTTATTAGATTTGTCTACAGGACCAAATAGTTGTAGCCTTATTTATCAGAAGGGTTTGGAACTGGATTTTCCTGCATCACCTTGACAGCAGATAAAAGGGATGGATGGCACAGAGAGGCTCTGGCTATTCACTCCTCACTCATAGCCGGGACAGTTCTTCTGACAGAAGAATCGCAGAAGCTGTAAGGAAACGAATCCCTCTGGTTCTGAACTGCTGCACACTGATGTGGGAGTTCTGGGCAAAACCTGTGATTTGTAGTCGGCTTTAAACGTGCTGTTACAGGTTTGAAATCTCCTATCTTGACATTTCCATTGGCAATGGAGGAGCAACCCATAAAATGCATGGGTAAAATGGTGATTTAGTCACAAGAGGTGATAAACTTTTGGCACTGTTGTAATTAAAAAAAAGAAAATATTTGTGTGGCAGAAACATCTCTAAATATTCTCTTTATGAAAATTAGTTTCATGCTCAAATTGGCTGCCATAGTGTAAAAAAAGCAGAGTACTTACAAAATACTACATTAACATGTAACATCAGCACAGTCTCTGTATACGACAGTGTTCTTCATGCTATCATGAAATGTAATGTATACCTTATAGAACAGCTGGTGCAGACAGGACACCTAAAGAGGCAGTCTGATGGTCTGGTGTTTTATAAATGTATTCTTAATGTGGTACAATGAAATATAACAACCAGTGATTGACAAAGCCTTGGTGCCAGCATGCTTTATGCAAAACTGTTTTGTGACCAAATGTTCTTCTCATCTCCCTGGACATAGTTCAGATTTGCTCCATGTATTGACAGACTGTCTGAAAGCACCTGTTCAGTCTAGTCTTGTGTACAAATCTGTAAATATCAAGTTGCAATACTTGTTTTTCCTCCTTCATCTGTGCTCTACATTTTTGCTCCGAGTTTCAGTACCTGCCCTCCATCAAGGTCTGTGGAAGTAAGAAGGGGAGAAAAAGAGTGCTTAATACTTTTTTCTTAAAAACATTTTTCATGCCTTGATGAAGGTCAGTTCAAATGTGTAGCACACTGCTAGTATATTTTTCCTAGTTAGAAGCTCACCTCCTCTCTGTATCTTGGAAGGGTATCAAGAGAGAAAAACGGTTACTGACTTATGGGAAATGTCTCCTCCTTCTCAGGATTTAAACCATATGAGAGCTCAATTACTGGTACCTGGATCACACCTTGATTTGGGTCCTTGTGAATCTAAGATTCCCATACTGTTGGTGCAGCAGCCAGGGAAAATAGCTGGCGAAGATCGACCCGGATGGGGGAGTGGCTGGGATATCTATCTCCCAAAGGGCTGGGGCATGGCTTTCTGGATTCCTTTTGTAAGTGACTTTCATTGCAAATTGCAAGTAAATATGAAAAATTAAATAGTTTGTTTCAAAAGAATCAATTTTAGAGAGTATACTTCACACTGTGTAACCAATTCATAATTACAGGATCAAAATCCCACTTTAAAAGAAGATGTATGAACTGGTTGATGACAGAGGCTCGGTCTTAAAATCTTAAAAATAAACAGTAGCTTTCCATATCTCTTGTTGGGTGTAACTGTGCCCACGTGGCAGTCTAAACCAGGAAATCAGAGTGGGGAGTAAGCTGATGCTCTAGCTCTGGTTTTGTGTTTGTAAGGGCCCATGTCTCTACAGAGACATCATTTGGCACCTGCTGCTAATCCGTTTCCAGCTTGGCTATCTCCACCACGCTGACAACAAATCGGTTGCCTCTGATTTGGGAGAGAGCTTGAAACACTAAGTCTGAGTTAAGCTTGAATACTTCTCTTGTGCTGTCTGGAGCATCCTGCTTTGAATGTTTAGACATCAGTTTTAATGTCTTTGTGCAGTTAAATTTATGCTTTTGAATGTGCAGAGGGATTAATTGCAGTGATACCTATTGTACAGCTGAAATAAATTGTGCAGTGACTTTGCTGAAGTACTATGACATTCCTGGCAACATACAACCTGTGAAATTCTCTTCAGTTTTGCTGATACTTATTCAGAATTAAATTTAAAGAGCACAACTAACATTTTTGTTGAAAAGAGCATCTAAAAGTGTGAAAACCATACTTAAGTTTATTTGTTTTTGAAAGCTAAAGTGATAGAATTTCCCTTTTCTAAGGCAGTAGCTTCTGGAGCATTAGTGTGGGGGTTGTTTTGGTTTTGGGTTTTTTTTTGTTAGGAACCCATAATCAGTATAAACATTGCTTTTGGGGGGATTTGGTTTTTATAACAGATATTTCGAGGTGTACGAGTTGGTGGCTTGCAAGAGGCTTTAAAGCATTCTGAGTATCAAAGAACACCTCACACTCCAAATGATTTCCCAGACTGCCAGGCGGGAATGCAGTTTGCCAAAGAACTGGAAACCAGTCTTCTTGAAAAATTCAAACGGTAATATTAACTTCAAAATTGATTGCAAGAATGAAAAAAATTAATACTGCATGAAGTATTCCCTTAATTATCTGTTGTGTTTATTTGGACTTGGACTTATATTAAGATCTTTCACTAGTGGTTTAAATCCTAATATTATAAAAAAGGGAAGACTCCTGTATCTGTTTAACAGACAAGTTCTGCTAAACAGTGCATATAAACTAAGTAAAATCTTCTATTCCCAGAGATATGCTGTAACAAGGCTGCATAACAATAAAATAGACAAAGCTATTTCAAGCTCCCTTAGCAGTGAATGGGGGAGGAGGGAGGAGAAGGCAAAGGCAGAATATCAAAGTATGTACTAAGTGTTAAAGAATAAAGTGAAGGAAGAGGTATATTTCAGTGTCCACTTTTTAAATATCAGGAATTCTGAAGTTTGCCTTCATTTTCACTACAGAAGCACAGAACTCTTAATCATGAGTATGGGGTAGCTGGAAGTGTCCTCTGCACCAACTGGTGTTGGCTCCGCTTCCAGCTAGGAGAGGGGAGCAGGGGAAGTTTAGAGGAAAAGGTGGTGGTGTCAGTCATTGTAGATAGAAATACCCCGCATGGCTGAAAGGATATGGTGGTCAGAAATACAGCAGTGTTGTCTAGAAGTGTAACTTTGAAATTCTTGCTCAATGAGATTAGAAAGGGAATGCACAGTTAACTTTCCTGTTCTAAATAGTTGGTTTTGAAAATGGAAAACGTTATTAGACCAGCAGGACAAAGTAGACAACTAGCCTTTTGAAGTGCTAGGGACTGAATAAGGGCCCAGGAAACAAATATTCTTAACAACTTCATTTATCCTTTAGACGTCCACCTGCAAAAAGGGCAAATTATGTCAAGCTGGGCACTCTGTCCCCTTTCATTTGTCCTTGGGGGCAGCTGACAAAGAACTGGGAAGGAAGAATGAAAGCTTCAAGAGAATCTGTACATCCTTCTTCCCCACACCATGAGCGCTGTGCAACTGAAGAGCAGAGTTTTTGTGACCCCAAAGCAGAAGTGGTCAACGAAGCTTCCTCTGACACTGGTGAGGTAGAGGAGACCATGGAAATAACAAGCTCTGAAGGTGTCCTAAATACAGAGAATGCTACAGGCACCCAAGACTTTGGTGAGAGAGTTGAAACTACGACAACAAGTGATTTCATTGTTCTCAGGTATGTCAAAATGATCCATGTGTGTGAAGTGTTATTTCTTCATTGGGAATTACTGAATTGGGGAAAGGAAGACCTCAGCCTTGATTATTGAGATGAGAGAATTATGTGATACAAATACAGTGAGGAGATTAAATAGTTTTATCTTTGGTCAGAATTTGTCGTTGAGTGAAGGTCTTTATCCTGCTTACCCCAGCAAGCTTGGTGACTAGATGAAGTAAATATCTTAAATTTAATACTCTTGTGTTTAGTGTGTTCTTGGAGTTGGTATATTCTGTCTACTTCCAGGTGGATGAAGCTTTTAGAGGCTCATATTTGTGATTTTAAAACTGTTGCTGTGTAAACCAGCTTGCATTCTCTTTTCTAATACATCATCACAGGTGGTTCTTGTGCTACTTAATAAGGTTTATAAAGAAAATAGAGAATCCCCTGCATTCCAGTGCAACGCATGAGGGCAGCAACAGTGTTTGCAAAGTGCCTGAATGCAGGTCTTTCATTTTTGTGTAGTTATTGGGGGAAGAAAACATTGGCAGTTCTGGACTACATTAATGTCACTGGTGGTTTTAGAGCACTTGTGATTTAACAAGTTTTG
Organism: Chionis minor; assembly: GCA_013398295.1. Classification (NCBI taxonomy): domain Eukaryota; kingdom Metazoa; phylum Chordata; class Aves; order Charadriiformes; family Chionidae; genus Chionis; species Chionis minor. The sequence continues at coordinate 169,678 of VZSF01005793.1, read as the reverse complement.
GGGGTTTTAACAATATCTCCTTCTGAAGAAACAGCCTTGCACAGGAATTCCACTTAGCCATGTTCTCAGAGTGATACAAACACAGAAGGTTACAGAAAGCTCCAGGGCTTTTTTAATAATGCTTTTGCAAATCTGCAGGGTGCTGGATCTCTGTTGTATTGGTTGTTAATAATCATCCTTGATTTTTATTTTTAAAAAATTTTAATAGGAGCGAGAAACTACTAATGCAGTTAGCAGCCTGGTGCTATCCTACTGCTGGAAAAGATCGTCGACTCCGCCTTATTTCTCGACTGGGACAGAAGGAAATGACTGAAGATGTCTTTTTGCCAATCTTGATGAGCTATCCAAGGGCTCTGGTATGGGTCAAATTGTCTCTCTTGAGAAAGGGGAACCCTGAATTCCATGCCATGATTTGCATCCCAACGGAAGATGACTTGCTGCATCTAAGCAAAGACAAACTCTTCTGTGGCCCTCAAGAACCCAAACATCGTGACATATTCAAGCACAGGGTACAGAAACTAAAAGAGGAGAAAAAGAAGAAAAAGGATAACACAAAGGCTCTAGAAAGTGACCCCCCGAGCACTGCAGATAAAGAAAAATCTGAGGAGCATGAAGACCTCATTCTTGGTCTTTGGTCAGATGCTCTCCCAGATATTACTTCACACTGCTCCAGAACTCTCTTGGGATATGTCACTCGAGGGGATTTTTCATTGGCTGCGGGCTGTGGAGAAGCACTGGGTTTTGTTAGCTTGACAGGGTTAATTTATATGTTACACAACCAGCCAGCAGATAAAAAAGGGCTTGTTTTGTTAAGAACTCCAGCATCTTTACAGTACAGATTTGCAAGGCTTAATATTGAGGTTTAAATATCATTGCAATGCAGTAGAATGCCAAAAATACCAAAGAATGTCTGTTTTGTCTTTTGTGGCCTTTCTGTCTTGAATTTGAGGTGATTCTGAGCCCCAACAACATCTTGAGGGTTATGAAATAATTGAAAAGCTTTGCAGCATTATTCATGAAAATAACTAATGCACAATCAGACTTAGTATTACTTCTGATGTCTGCATTGCTAAGGATTTCTAACAGTAACACATCCATTGTCATGGTCTTCTTTAGAGATAAAGCAGCGTAGTGTTCATTTTTCACCTCAGAGCAGTGAATGCTGTAACAGTACTCAGAAAATCATTATTTTCCTTTTAGAAATCTTTTGGTCAGTTGGATTGTAACTTTGCAGTGCATTTTTCACATGTAAGTGCATGCGATCTAGACCGGTGTATATAGCAAGTGGCTTTTCGCGGTTCTTCATGTCAGAATGCATGTGGCTGCAGTGGAACAGAGCTAAGTAGACAAATCCATTAAGAAAGCAGAATGGTACTTACTTTGGTAGAGAAGCTCTGTGCTTAAATGAAATGCAAATAAAATATAGCCTGGCTATATAATCTTGAATTACAGCAACAGGAGCTCTTAAATTGGAAAGCGTATCGGTCTCTGTCCCTAGTCTGAGAGAGAAAACTCTATTTTTGAAGGGTAATAAGCCTTTCAGATGCAAACTGCTGTTGGTGGGTCAGCATACATTTTCTGTTAATAATAGGGGCTATATTGGTTCCTTAAAACATGAGGTTATTTTTGTATGGTGTTTTGAAAGGTGTTTGATTTGACTGGGATGGGGTGGGTTGGTTGGTTTTGGTGTTTTGTTGGGTTTTTTTAAATCATAGCCTTAAGATTCTAGCCGTTCTTGAGTTAAGCAGCTTGAAAACAAGTTTACAATAATACACTAGTTTAGTAGCAGCATGATACAAATATATAGCAGTTGGTAAAATTACTGTGAAACGATCATGTACAAATAAAAATCTCATCTATTCTTGCTGTAGGAATTTACTGACTAAGCTTGATTCTTTAAGAAATTAAATATGGATCAGTTAATGACTTCGTCTTTCTAAGTATCGGTCTACAGCTAATTCCCTCATTCACAGTTCTGTTTGAAAAAGTCTTAGGCAAATAGATTAATGCTGTTTGGAGTTGTTTGTTGGAGGAAAGATTAAGAATACCTTACCTTCACAATTATTAAAATTTAGGGCCACTGTTGGATTAAACATGGGACACACATGGGGAAGGGGGGAGGACATCTCTGATCACAAGGGAAGTATGGGAAGTGGAGCTGGATATTATTTTTTTTTTGAAGTCTCCAGAAGACCGACTTAGGAATTATGTGCCAGTTGGAGTTACAGCATGGGATGGAAAGGTGCAGCCTCCAGCACAGCTTGGACTACAGCTCCATGAGAAATCATGCCTAATGGCTCCAGCATTGCTCACCTTCAATGCACCTGATAAAGCAATCATCCTCCCAGAAAGGTCCTGAGAAGCATCTGCACGAAAGCCGGCAGATGGCCCCAGAGGAAAAAGCTTGGTGCTGCGCAGGGCTGGGATTCACACGCTCCCTGCCCTGTGACTGTGAGCACAGCAGCCTGTAGGTATGTGTGAATAAGGAGCCCCTTAAACGTTACAGCCTGGCTGCTCTGATCAAGTTCTCTCGTGGTAATAATCCTGGATTAAATGAACCTTATGAATTGTGAGCCTGATTGAAGTATCTCTAGGATCAGAGTTTCCAGAGCTGTGCTTCATGGGAAGAAAGGAAGGGAGGTGATGTTTATATGGCTTTTTCCCCCTTCTCCTCCCTTGTCTTCTTAGTAGATACATACTTTCTTGCCTCACTAAACCTGGCTTGTATGCGAGAAAGAAAGAGGAGAAGCCCCCCCACCCAAGCTATCATTTTTTCTTTTCTGCGTGTAGATCTTTTGTTCGCTGAATCCTTCCCAGGTTTTTATTTTTTTGAAAAACATCTGGAGTCTTTTTTCTTTTCCTACTATTGGTAATTTCTGCCAGGTTTTCATTTTGACACTTCCTGTTACTTTTCTTTGATTTCCATTCTCTATTTCTGATTTATGATCCTTCTCTCTGGTGAGCCAATGAACAGAAACTGGAATCCAAGTGCATCCTGTTCTGTATATCTTGTAATATTGTAACACAGTTGTTTTCCTTTAAGTCAATGATTTATGCCTTAAGACTTCACTCTCCTTGTAAAATATACTGCAAGCCTGATAAGTTAAAAATGCTCAAAACTCTCAGCCAAAGTTTGTCAGAAGAGTACTGTGACTTTATGTAGCACAAGGAAATTTTTATCTGTGGTTGGGATTTCCAGATTCTGAGTGTCTCAAGGGTGACTTAGTCATAAAAGCTGTGTCAACACCAGATAATCAAACTGTGGATAATTAAAACTGTGTTATCTGTGCATCAGCTGGACAGTATGTCTGTGTTCATCATGTTGAGTCAGGTGTAGTTTGCAGCACACATCTGTTCTTGGGCTGTGTCTTACTGCAGTTATTACCCGTTGGTTAACTACCCCAGAGCATCTGGGTCAGCTCACGTGGACTCTGATACATGAGCATTTTTGGGAACCCAGGAAGCTCTCGCTCAGTGGAAGATGCTCTCACGAGCTCTCTGGCTGCCATGCTGTTCTCCAGATAACTTTCTCAAAATGGATGCCAGCACAAACCCTTCGCTCTCATTCCTTGCTTGGCAAGAGCTTTTGGAAGCTGATGTGAAGCACTGAAGGCAATTCTGGCATTATCTGTAGCAGTGAAGAGCTTGAAGGCTTCCGTGCGGCTCCTGTAGCTCTACCTACGGCTCCCTCGGAGCAGCTGAATAAATGCTGTACTTGAGGCTCACTTGGTGAAGGGTCTTTTCCCAGCCTGAGCCAGGACTTACATGGTAGTTGCCTGCTGTGTTAAGACAGACGCAGTGACTAACAGACCTACCAAGCTGAGGGTCTCGTGGCTTTGAAATGCACATTCTTTACCGTTGCAAACCCAGAAAATGAGGCTGCAGAAGAGCATGGTGATTACTCTATGGAATGAGGTGAGGTGAGGTGGGACCCTGGCCACATTGTTGTGCTGTTTGTTAAAGATGTTCAGGGCAATCAGTTTGTTTAGCAATGCGCAAGTAGTGGAAGAAGTTACCTGGCAGAAAGGCAGCTGGGGTTGTTGAAACAAATCTAGCAAAAATAATTGGCAGGGTGACAGACCTCTCGATGGCTGTGGAAGCCTTGGGGGATCATGGCACATGCAGACAGAGGGTAGTCAAATGCAGCATGACAGTTTTCTTGCAGTGCTCTAAATCTGTAAGAGCCTGATGTGTCAAACCTGATCCATTCACATGTGAGGCAGGTAGTAGGAACACAGCTTGGGGGAGTAAACTACCACAGGCAGGTTTCTGAAGTGCTAAAACTGAGAAAAGCAGAAAAGAAATAGCATTTTATTTTCCAAAAATACAACATGCAAAAATCTCCCACTCCCAAAGTCCCATGCTTTCTAAATGCTCTTCCCAGAGGTCAACAATCTAAATAGCACCCACAGTGTACCTCTTTCAGCTCAGCTGTACTGAAGTTCTTTGTGAACACTGATCTCATCAAATCCCTGCAAGAGCAAGTAAACTTGCACTGAATAATGAGAACTCTGGGAAAGGACAGAAGGGGTGGGCTGCAACCGTTTTGTGGCAGCTTTGAAAGTCAGAGCTTGACTCTGGACAAAATAATGAGTTCAAGGTAGTTTACAAAGTAGGTGGGGTGATAAAAGAATAGAATAGACAAAACACAGCTTTCCTTTACTGCATAGGGTCTCTTCTTAAAGAAATACAGTTTCTTCTGTAGGAGGAAAAGTGCCTACACAGAAAGATTAATTTTTATAATTTTTTTTAGGTGCTCCAAGATGTGCATAACGTGTACCAGCATCAGCTTGCTTGACACATTTTAGCTGTCTTTCCACCATGGGCTTGCAGCAGTGCAGCTAATCTGACAGCCTTGCACAGCTAAGCCCGATTCTTAAGAAATAGAAATCAAAAAGATATCCAGGACACAGGAAGAATTAAACAGAGGATGAAAAAGCCATCTGAAGGAAGAGACCAGCTCACATTTCGTGATCCAAATACGTGAGGATTTACTGTAATTTCTAGAAAGGATGGTGCAATTAGGTATTTCATTTCTTCTCAAGAAGATCAAATAAAGAGCCAGGATGAGAAATGCTGTTTGTTTCAGGCTGCTTCTCTCAACATCCAGTTTCTTAGCCCAGAAAACGTTTTCTTTTAAAAAGAATACAGTGATTATGGCGGATGGGAGAGCTAAGAGCTCATGCCCGTGTGCCCATCAAGGCTCACTCTCACACATCACTTAATTTCTGGTTTTGTTTTTTTTTCATTGGGTAATATCAAAAAGGCTCTTTTCTTTTTTCTTTTTTGGTCTTTTAGCAAAAGGATGAAGTGAAAGCAAACTTTGACAGACAAAACCTGAATTAACTAGAGCTTTAGCACTCAAAAATGAGTTTAAATGCCACTTCAGAAATAAGCCACCTCCTCCTACCCACTTGAGATACCCCAGTTCTTTTAACTGTGGCTCTAGTGATGAATCCTATGTGTCTACAGTTGTAATCAATTATAAATACCACACATGTACTTCTGAAAAATCTTACCCAGCTTGTACCAGGTGTTACCCAAGGCAGCTTCACCCACATATGAAGCCAGTTGCTCAGAATGGGTTGGACTGAGTGAGAAAGAGGGACCACACACGTCAGAGTCTGTTACTTTTCCTTAGCACTTAAAAAAATTCAGATTACATGCACAGAAGAACAAACTGTAAATCTGCAATTAAAAATACACTTTCCAGATTGGCAGTTGCTTAATGCAGTGATTTTTAATTATTTTTTTTAAGATCCACATGGAAGTGATCTTGATACAGGCCAGTGGGGATTAAAGGGTTAAAAATAGATAATTTATTTTCCTGTAAGACAAAATGTCTTACAGGAATCAATTGCATCCAGGTTTTCTGAATATTTTTACAATGCAATAATTCTTGTAAATTAGTTGGCAAATATACCAAGGAGGTTCCAAGTGAAATCACAAAAAGGTATGAAATTGGCTCAAAACTTGTCTTTTCAGAGAAGCAGATGAAAATAAGCATTAGTGCATCAATAAAATAGTAGGCCAGGGAAAGTCTTAAAAGATAATTAACTGTAGTTTCTATTAGTCCTTTTAAGACTTCCCCTGAGCTACTGTATTTTGGGGTGTTAATGATTCATAAGCATTAGAGTAAATTCTTTTAAAAAGAATTAGCCGCAGTTTCTATTAGTGTCTTTAAGAACTAACTTTTATGCCTATAGGTAGCACACAGCGGCACAACTTCTAAAATGGCAATCCCAAAACGACAGATTTGTGTAGTCCCTAAAGTGTCTCCAGACCTGATGCTGGGCCCGAGGAGGTTTCCATGGCAGTGCCCAACCTGGGTGTGCAGGTCCAGCAACTGCCAGCCCAGCCAGGCGCTGGAGCCTGAGGAAACAACCTCGGGCGAAATTGCTCCTGGAACAACGTGACAGCAGCTCACTGTCGAAAGCTGTGGAAACCCACCTTCCCCAGGCTGGTGGCGAAGCTCTAGAGTCTTTTGATGTTGGAGGAGGAAGGGTGAGTCTAAAAGTAGCTCAGAGATGCCGATCCGGGCATTCTGGCTCATTTGCCAAAAAAAAAGGAAAAAAACTTCCTTTTTTAGGCTAGTAGACGTGCAGAAGGCTAGTTTTACTCCACTTTAAGTTGTCCAACAAAACCAGAAATACCCGGAAAATAGCAATTTCAGGCCTGAAGGCTCGTTTCTCACATCATATGCAACCAGCCCCTTTTTGTTGTACGACACGCTAGTGTAAAGCTGGAGCTCACCGATGGCGCAAGTTGTTGCTGTGCAAGCATTTGCACACAAGCAGCCACATGTGACACACGTGGTAAGAGGCTTCCCAATGCACGTATATTTAACTTGCTTTTTCTCTTGGAGTAAATAACTTTCCATGATTGCCTGAGGAGCAGAGGAGGCTTGACAAAACTTTAAAATCAAAACCTCCAAAATCAAAACCTCCAAAGCCAGAGATGTTTTTGATCTCTCCTGGCACTACGTTTTAAAACTTGAGTTTTCTCTTTATATAGAAAAGTAATTTGACTAGTATGCTATCTTTTAGCTTGTAATAATGCTTTAAGTTCAACTCCTGTTTCTTAGTGGAAAGAATCGTTGTAGCCAGTTGATGTTGCAGATGCAATAAAGTGGATCACATCAGAAAAGCAGAAGTCCTGGGAAAGGCCTCCCTCTAATATAGAGCATAAAGGCATTAAAATCCTGCAGCAAAACAATGTTTGGGGAACATGTTGGAGAAACGTTCACGTTTTCAAAGAAGGCAGACATGCACCAAGTAGTGTTTTCTGCCCCCCCTGCAGTACCTCAGGCATCCCTTCGAGGGCTAGAAAGGTGGATTCAGTTCCCAACCGGAATTTTTTTCCAACACCTGTATTCACGCAGGGCAGCGAGGAAACTGATACACGTGCCACCAGCGACTCAGTCATTTGGCGGTTTCTCTGGATGGGCGAGGGGCACTAAACCTGATTCTTGGAATCTGCTGTGTAAACAGTAGCAGTCATCCACTCTCTCTTTTGATTCTTCTTCTGTTTTTGTAATGATTTTAGAGCTCATATTAGCTTTTTAATTGCAATGCTGCAGCCTTAGGATTATTTTCTATAGCATATAGACTAATGTGTACATTGAAATACATCAAATGAAGAGTTAGATGTAATAAGTCCACAGCATTAGCATGTGTCTCAAACGACAGCTCTCTTCCAGTGGCTAAACCACTTGTTTTTTAAGAGCTAAGCATTTCAGCCCAGCCCCGTGCAGCTGAGCAGTACCCCAAAGGGGACCTTGGCTCGTGGGGGTTGGGGTTCGGGTTTGAGCTCCTCCCATGAATTCGTACCCAGTGCCCTCATCGTTTGGTATGAAACAGTTTATTTTTTGACAATTTTCCTGTCCCAGTATAGTAGAGACCACAGAAGAGGGAAAGGCCACGTTTATGCTGTCTCTGTGTTTTATATTCCACTTTGGTTCTATTCTGAGTAAATCTTGGCCTTCATTTTGAAATACTGTGGGCTTTTTTTAAATTCAGATTTCCTTCAGTAAAAAGCCGTCAAAAGCTGAAAGATTACTGTCCCACAGTACAAAGAGGGATGCTGTTAGTCTGGCCAAGCAGCTATCAAAAATATGCAGGAAATACAACATAAATTCATTTTTCTCCAAATGTTTTCTACAGACAACATCCCAGGCTATTAGGTTAACTCCAGGGACTACAGAGACAATAACTTGAACTAGAAGTCCCAGGACAGTAGCCAGGTTTCATGTGGTCTTCAGGGATGTGAACAAAAAACTCTAGCAAAAATAACAACTTCCCTTTCACCATTAAAAACAGTGAACACCACATGTCAGCTAGATTTCAGGGTTTATTAAGAAGCAAGAGAGGTGACCTTTTCTATCTGCAAGGTCATTAAATTGATGACGAGTAAAAACTGATTCTTATCCAGATCCATTTGTAAAATTAATTTGCATATTTTAAAGAATATAAATTTATCTATGGGGACCTAGACTTGATACAACTTGCAGTATCTGTTTCTTCCTTTTCAGTCCTCAAAATGTTAAGACCACTGAGTATTGAAAGACATGAAAAGCTTCAGCCAACCTCCTGAGTGAAGTCTGAGTCTCCTTCTCAAACAGGAGCTAAACAGGGTTTCTGACCTCACAGACAGGACACACTTTTACCCCATAACAAAATTATAGAAAACCGTTAAAAGATTCCCCTTTTAACTTGGATGGCTATGATTAAAATTTCTTTCCTTTAGGTTATCATGTATCTTCTTTCACAGACTGCAGTAACCACCCTTCAATTAACTGGATGTTTTTCTGTATGTACCTTCAGTACAGGTTTTGTCACGGTAAAATTTTTTCAAGTGGAAAATACAAGGGGGAAGAATGAAAAGCAGGCATTTTCTCTGACGCTTTAGACATCGAGGTATTTTTTTTCCAAATATGAAGCAATATATCTTACAGAAAAATCTATAGGAACATGGTTTTCCAATAAACTAAAATATTAATTTAAATTAAAAAATACAAATATTTAAAATAAAGCTTTCTGTTTCCACTTTCAAGCCCTGAAATACCCTTGGATAAACTTGCAGGACACTTCTCTCCCTTAAGTCTCTTTTGGGCATGAGCATGCACTCTGAATTGATTCCTTTCCTCTGAAGAACAAAACCATCAATCTCTGTTTCCTGCCACTTCAAATTCAACCCGGATGCCAAAGGAAGAAAAACAGTGATTGGCAGAGCTTGGAAAGGGAGCCAGGAGGAGTGAGGAGTGCCAGCTCATCCAGCAGAAAAACTCATGCGAAACAATTCCTGGTCCAAGGAAACCAGACCAAAACTCTCACTGTAACATCCATCATTGATAGAAACAAAAGCTGTCGTGCTTCTGAGTGTGTTCCAACTTAATGAAGGGACAAGTAACCAAAAGGAAAAAAAAAGAGGAACCCCCAACTGTGACAGCACATATGAACAACATCTCTTCATGAGGGAAATAAAGCACTGAATTAAAATTTATGGCTTCCCAGTAGCATTACATACCCTGGGAACAGTGAATGTTTTGTTCCTTCCCAAAATGACAAGTGTTATGATCATAAAATCAAACTCAACTGGAGTAGCAAATTGATTCTAGACTATCTAGTTCTTCCAGGCTGTGTCATGCCAAGCAGAGTCGGTGGTTGGTTGCCTAGGGTAGCAAAATATTAGGAATAACACAGTATTTAGTGACTGTTCTTATGAGCGTGCCTGCGAGAGGGGAGGTGTGTTCATGTGTTACTGTGCTTAGCGCAGCAGAAACCCTAGAACTGAGTAAGTCTTGAGTCTTGCCTTTCCAGCCAACTTTCCAACAGCAATGAACTAATAGCATTTCCAAAGGTTAACATTTCTGTAACTTTGCCAAATGCTAGGGTCATGCCCTGTTCTTCTGCTAATACAATTTACTTCCCTCATTTTTTTTTCTCATGACCTTTTCCCCACTATTTGCCACCATCCATTTTGGCCCTTTCCCGTGTTGCTGCAGACCTCTAACATGCTGCTGAAATTATCAGCTCCATATTTGTGTTTTGCTCTGCCTGTGCAAGTGCTGCAGAACTGCTGCAGTTGTAATGAGTCTGCCTAAGCCTTAGCTGCTAACCATGCAACAAACAAGGTAGCCTCTTCAGATGCATGCAAGTTTACTCATGTACCAAGTGTCTTCAAGGCTTAAATGCAGTATTAACTTGTCTGTAGTAAGCAAATAAGCATGTGGAGACATTGTTCTGCTTGATTACCCTTACAATTTGCTGGCATGTCTGCCTCCCCCCCCCTTTTTTTTTTTTGTTTCTATGAGGCAATGCTGTGTTCATCCTAGAAGAATATGTTCCTAGAAGCCTTGACTCTTGATAAGGAGACCATCAACACTTTCACCCAACGTGCAATTACTGGATACAGGTGTTCCTGCCCTTTACTCTGGCACAACCTGGTTTTGGCCGGAGACAGGATAATGATCTGGGTCATCATTGGTGTTACCTGATGTTGCATGTCTTTTATGAGTTCAATAGTCCTTCAGTGTTGGAGGATATCCAACGCGTGGTTCTCAGCCTTGGAAACGCTTCCCACTGGGTCTGAAACTTTTTCTTAACAATTTTTGTCAAAAGTGTGGTGCTTTAATCTTTTCCTCTTGGATGCTACATGCTGTTCCTGATACAGCAAACCTGATGTCTCAGATGCTCTCAAAAGATCGTGGCTTTTGTGCCTGTGTGCCATCTACTGGCTCAACAAACCTGTTTAGTAGCACAAAATGCAGTGAGGACAGGTCAGGTATTTACTAAGAAGAGATGCCACCCTTAACCAAAAGAAACTAAGAGACACAAATAAGAGATGATCCCTGTCCAAAGATGTCACTCTTCTGTGCAGGTTTCTCTGAAGAATAATAGTGGCCACCATTCACTGTATCCTTGTGTTGTTTATTGTGTGCCATTATTCTCTAGTTCTCAGAAAAATGTGTCTTCAAAACCATAATTCCACTGTGACCATATTCTCTAGTTAGATAGCCAACTTGTTTGCATTTTTGGAGCGTGCTGCATATTTTGTAGCCCAACAGCATCTGCAGGCGGGACTAGCAGCAGAACTTACACAGTGAGCAGGAGCTGTCTCACAAGCTTTGTCGAAGCCCTCATCTACAGCCAACAGACGGCCAAATGCACCGGACTGAGGCTTACAACTTCGCAATCTGCAGGAGCTCACACTGGGCATAGGATTTGTCCTTCTCTGCGGACCTTTGGCTTCCTCAGTCCATTTATTTCTGGACATGGCAGTCCTGCATGTGGCTGTTTGCTGCACAGAAATACACCAGGTGCAGGTTTAATGAGTGAGTGAGACAGTAACACCCTACCCTACATGCTCGTTAGGTAATTTCCAAATCCTTGTAACTGTCAAGTCAACAACAAAAATTTCCTCTGAGGCCCAGCCCTGTGTTGCACTCCCTGAATGTATTTCCACAGCAAATGTCACTGCCTGAGACTGCATTTTGCTTTGAAGTCTTGCTTGGAGGGTGGGGGAAGGCAGGGAAAAGGTCTGAGTATATTTTTATAACGAGGAGAGGATTTTTTTCTCCACTTCCCACTCACACGGTAATGGCTGAACTTTGCTTCCTTTCTTCTTGTGAAGGAAATGTTCCAAAATAAACAAAACTACCAAGTTGCAAGCAGCTGCAACACGAGGAAACCTGGAACTGGAAGGCGTCAGTTTCCTAAAGTTAGGGACTGAAGTGTGGTTACAACCAAAGCCTTTATCCTATGTCGACCTCTATTCTGACCCTTGTTTTTCCTACAAACCGTTGGTTGCTTAAATAGCTTCTACAAAGCCAACACAGAGAGAAGGAACAGGAGAAGAACAATGCTGGCAAAAAGGGGTATTTTGGGTACCCCAGTGGTGAGGCAGTCCGGAGAAGATGCAAGAGAGCCATGTGATGGTCCTGCGTGGTCATCCACGGGTGCAGAAGGATGGAGGGACTGAAACGAAGACACAAGCTGAGAGGCCAAAGGTGGTGATGGGGGTTGGTAGGAAGCCTCACGTGAGGAGGGACTGTGAGATGGCAGGCGGAGATGCGCGGCTCTGAGAGCAGGGGAACATGCCTTTCTGAGATGTGAAGCTGAACAGCAATGCTGTGAAGGAGGTCCCTGCCCACCTCCTCCCAGGACCATCCCGGCCGACCCGCTGGCCCGGGTCCCGCCTGCGTGGTGCTCACAGCCTGGCCCTCCTACCCCTGGCTGCGCATCCGCTCGTTACCGGGGCCAAATATTTTTCAGTTGCTTTTCAAACTCAGGTCTGGGACCTGTACTTTAGCTCGAAGATAAACATTTTGAAAGCTGTCTTCTTTCTCACAGTGCAGGCATGAGGTGTTTTTAATTATCTTAGGAAAGCTTTCCTTGGCCAGGCCGATTTGTTCACTGTTTCTCTTGTGTAGTTGGTCTGTTTGTCTTGTGGAGCTGGCCTATAAACCAGCTATTAGGGGTTTATTGTATAACATTATCAAGAAAGTAATCTTTGAAAAAAAATGAAATCACTTATAACAACCCTTTTTTTTCTTGCAAATAACTTCATAGAAGCCAAATGCTCTCCACAGATGACCAGCCAAACCTGCTGGAAAATGCTTGCTCCAAATGAAAATGTTTATGTTTAGTCATGTTTTAGTCCTAAAATGTTTTAAATGATGGTTTCAGCAGGAAAAAGTAAGGTTCTTGCTGTAGGGAGATGATATGGGAGAAGGATGACTTTTTTATTTTTCAGAATGATATATTTTTGAGTCATCAATGCATTATACGTGCAGAGACAAGCAAGTCCTGCTCTTTGCTAGGTTTGTGTTTGTTTTACACACACACACACACACACACACACACACACACAGACACACACACGCATGCACACACACACTCACTCTCTCACACTCACACTCTCTCTCAGTCACTCTTATATAAACAAAGCAAACAATGGGGAGAGAACAGCAGCCATTATTACACTTACTGGTTTTATTATTGGTTTTGCTGTGCAGACTCTGAACCACGTGGGTGTTGATGGTTGACTTTTTAAGAGACTTAATGAAGGTTACCCTTGGAAATTTTGACATTCATGATGATAAATGTGCTACTCACTTAGAAGAATTCAGTTATCTTAAACAGACTATAACAAAAATTTAATTTTGCCCTTTTTTTTTCCTTTGACATACTTTGAATACTTCTACATTATCCCTTTTCAGAGCTAATGCCAGTATTTTTCAGATGACTGTAATTTTATTGCTTTCCTACTGACAAAGGGAAAAGAGGTATCTTTCTTAAGTGCTCCTCAAAAGGAACAGAAAAGTAAGGTCATTGTAAATATCAAAAGGAGACTTCTCAATATTTACATTTTAATACTATTCCAAAGGAAATCTGATGGGGGGGGCGGGAATACTTATCCTAGTCAGACCATCCTTTTACATCTCATCTCTGAGGCACCTCTCATTCACTGAGTAAATGTTTCCAGACTCTGAAAAGGCTACTCCTCAACCCAGACAATGAAAGAAACCCATAAGGAAACCTGACTCTTATCAGGGCTCCATGCATTTACTCTCCATGTCTTCTACAGCCCACCTACCCTACCTCCTTGGGATGCTCTTCCACTGGTGACTGCTGATGCAAATTTAAAAAAAATCTATACTCTCAGTTCTTGCATGCTTTGATCACTGCTGAAATTAGTTAGAGCTCACAAGGCGTTGAAAGTATCAGCTCTGATTTTCTACTCTAGTTCATGGGAATACCCAGGAGATGGTACATCTCAGGCTTTCCACACATGCCTTCAGAAGAACAGCATGGGTTACATTTGCATTGAGGTTTAAATATTTCCTTCCCTATGACAACAATTAGAGCATTATTTTCTATTTCGCTGTAAGTTAGAGCTGCGAATGAATAACAATGGAGAGGTCTAACCACCCCTGCTCTCTGAGCAATCCCTCATGAACTTGGCAGCTTTGGGGAACACTGCAGTTCGCTCTCAGATGTGTTTTTGTCCTTGGGACAGTATTTCTCAACCTGTGCTCTGGAGACCACTTGTGGTCTGAAAGACTCCAGAGAATGGTTTCTGAGATCACTCTAAAACAAAGCAACTCTCTCCACCATCTACCCCCACCCCAAAACTGCCCAAACCCACAGACACATGTTGTCACAACTTTCAAAGGGCGGCCTAATTTTCAGTTGATTATTCATGAAGACCACTGCATTAAGATTGTTCAAGCAGCCTGCAGTTTATTCCTCCAAAAAGTTCAAGGATCTTTGGATTAAAAAGCATGGGGAAACACTGCTTTGGAGAAGTGTGTCCACTATTTTATTTATTTGGGAGGACACAAAATATCTGCCTCATGCATTGTCTGTGCTCCTTAGAGCCAATGACAGATTGCTGCATCAGGCTTCCACCTCCCACCAGGTGTTTAATACTCATGAATGATGCAACAGAGCTAGTAATAAACCCCAGCAGTTTCATATTATTTTACACCACTCCTTGTGTCTTCTCGACACCACCTCAGAAGCTGCTGGAGCCCTGACTACCGCTGTTGCAGTAGGCTGGATTGGCTTTTCCAGTATAAACATTGCTCCTGGAATATCTCAGCTACTGTCTAGCCTCAGCTCAAAGGCAAGTCTTTTCCCTCCCTCACAGCTCTGCTATACGGAGAGGAGGTGCTCTCTGCAGAAGTCCACGCTGCAGGAATCCAAGGCTGAACGTAACAGCTACATTAGATCGTGGAGCATAAGACGGGGAGAGACCTCCACATCAGAAGCTCCTGTGCCATTGCAGACAGACAGATCACACGCTTTGCAGGCTTCATCTTAAGACTAGTTAGGTTTCTTGCTCCCGCTGTTTCTACTGGAAAGCGTGTTGGAGCCTTGTTCCAGAGCTTGTTTCTAGCAGTCACTGGAAACTTTGTAATCTCAGACACATTTTTATGGTATAAGTAAGCCTATTTATTCTTGAGTTCATGCTGCCTTTTATCTCAGTGAATTATTTGTACTGCAGGCACACCCATGGGCTCTACCCAGGTGCCGCTAAGCACCCAACAAACGCTGCGAGTGGGGCTGACCTGAAAGGATGCACCGTGAGACTCTAAACAGAAGATGCAAAACACAAATGCGTGCAGAGGAGTCAAACTGGTGCCTTTTTCATCATAGGGAGCAGAAAAAATACCCCAAAAATCTGCTGTGAAAGGCTCATGGTGGGAATGGGGAAGAGTCAACAGGAGTGGTTGCTCCAGAGAGGCGGAGGAGGCCAGGTTTTATGGCTACACCCACTTCACCTGAATTTGATCAGAAAAAAGGAACCAAAACATTGCCATACCCGTGAGCACGCAGGGATTGAGAATTGTCTCTCACCTGTGCTGGGGCACGGGCTGCTGTAAGCATGGGCTCAAGGCAAGGGGCTGAATGCCTCCCAGCCACCCCCAGCTCACCCCAGCACTTTGCTCGTTAGTCATTAGGCAGCTGAAGGAAAGCACAGAGACTCCAGTATCTGCTGTGGCTTCTGCAATCTATGAGCACCAACATTTGCTGAAATAAACTTAGGAGCATCTTGCAGAGCAGAAAATGTTCCTATAATTTTTTAGCACAACTACATTCTTGTAGGTTGATGTTGAGATCATCTTAACCAATGCTTTACTGCAGTGTGTGTTGCGTGTTTTACCCTGTGTCATACAGCCCCAACTGCAGCCTAGCTCTGCTCATGGCTTGGTGCATTTAAAGCCACCTTTTAAAACAAATTAACATGGGCTTGAGTTTTGGCCAGCCAGACTAGATACATTTTTAAGCTATGATTTTGTTTTGGCCAACAGTTAATGATGACACGTTTTAAAGCTGTGATTTTATTTTGCATTAGAAGACTTACAACAAATAAGCATTTTGTCCAGTTCTAATGATATTTACTGCATGTTGCACAACTTCTTCAGGCTCTCAGAAAGAAATAAAAAAAGATGCACTGAGCACTGAGTGGCACAGCACGTTGCACACTAGTGAACACATGGTAGGGCTGGTATCAATGAGATACTAATCTATGCCATGCAAGTACCCAGTTAACCAGACATATCCACAGTTTTTCCTCCAAATGACACTTTTCAGGAAGGCAAATGTCCCGGTCTAAGGCACAGTTGCCAGCACCGCTTCATTCTCTGCTCTAAGATCCCATTTTGAGCTGATCATAAAAGTCTGTCAAATTTCTACCATCTCAGATGAATTTTTTCATATGAGTTGTTTACCCCTGAGTGCTGCTGATGGTTATTTATAAACAATTGATTTAACATTATGGTTGTTAAACTTCTTCAGAGAGAAGGTAGTGAAAAGCATTGATTTCTTAGGAAAACAACAGCACTGAATTTCTTTTTAATGTAGGAGGAAAGAAGCATCTTGTCCTGACTACCATATGAAGTGCAACCACAGCACCCTCTGGACTGCAGCAGCAGGGTCGAGCAGAAGTCCTCATCCCCCAAAATCCCAGTTCTTCCATTTCCTGAAGACCTAGCTAGTGGTCTCCATTTCATACTGGGGAAGGATTTCAACTCAGACTTTTAAACTTCACATTAATGTTTTGACGACTAAGAGGTACCCTGGAGCAGTGCACGCCCTGAACTCACTCAGGCCGTAGGAAGCCATTTGTCTTGTAAAGCGCTGCATTCTTTGAAGCCGCGCCTACCTCCACCTCCGCAGCACCCTCCCAGTGTAGCTGCTGGTGGATGGTCCCTAATCTGCTTCGAGCAGTGACGGTGGGATTAGTGGAGGTCTCCCTCCGTTGACAGTGAAGGCAATATGGGGATGCTCAGCGCGCAGCGTGCGTAATGGCATTGGCTTTGGTCCATTCAGCTGGTGGAGCAGTGGAGCATGACGGCAAGCAGCTGGGGGAAATGCCATTTTACTCAGTGCAGCCTTTGCAAAATTATGGTTTGTCTGCACTGTAAATGTCTAGGTAAAGTGTCTGGGAAGTTACATGTCCAGGATACTTCTGTAATTCATGTGAGTACTTGTTTGACATAAGTGGGATTCGTGAAAGGCTCGCCTCAGTTAAGCATCTGCAGCACCAGACCCCGAATCAGGGGGGAGGGGGCTGACGTTCAGATCACTCCTTGGCAAAGTTACCCCAAGATTTCTCTCTCTCCTTTTCCTTCACTTTCAAGGGTGCCCTTTTGGGTTCCCAAATGGAGACTTTGCTGACTGCAGCTGGAGAGCAAGGGAGCACAATAAACAGGAAAGTAAGAGTCTATTTATCTCTGGCGCAGCCTGCCTTTTTCTAGTCTGGATGGAAAAGAAGACGAAAGTCCACGGAGCACTTGAGCGAACAACAAATGGCATAAGAACAAATGCAGCAAAAGGCAATGCCAAGGTTGTCATCCCCCGTCAGCGGTTTGGACGGGTTTCCTCCTTGGAGAAGCGCCGGGGAGGCTCGAGGCGGGACCCGGCGCAGGAAGCAGGTGGTTTGCTTTACCAAGAGCCATGCGTAATGGTCAGGGAGCTGCGCCGCGCGCCGGGCCAAGCTACAGCAGATGGGCTGCAGTTCGCTTCGCTCGAGGATATTTTTCATGTTATGTGTGGAAAAGAGCAGTAACCCTTGTTTGTTATATGAGGCCTTGTAGGACTTTGTTTGGAATAAAGCCATCTTTGAGATAAAAAAAAAAAAGCCATTAAAAATGTGAGTCACTGTAATCACATTCAAAGTGCTCCAGCATGGCCTTTTATTTGCAAAGATTTCACTATTAAAAGCAGCTTTTTTTTTCTTTTTTTTTTCTTTTTTTTTTTTAAATGAAGAATTCCACCACAAATTACCTCAGGCTAATTGAGGTGATATTACTGAGCTGTTCATTTGAAATGACTAAAAAAACACCTCAAAGCACAGAACTCAAACTATTTACGGTGCAAGGGTACCAACAAAATAGCTGTGCCTGCTCTGTGGTGTAACATGGGACCTTGGGGCTCTCTTGCACTGCAGTGCTTGCTCCAACACAAATGCATTTCAAAACCTTGATATCCCCAAAAGGGCTGGGGGAGACTCATCTCCTGTGCAGAGACAATAAGCAGGACCAGAAGCACAGGGTCCATCCAGAAGCAGGACCCTAGGGGGGAGCCTTGGCCACCTCAGGGTGGGCCAGATTGCTGGTCACCTGAACGAGCCAAAGTGGCACAGGCTGGCACATGCATGTTGCTGCTCTTTGGGGTTTGGGTGCCCCATTCAGCATGATCAGGGAGATGCCCAAGCTGCTGCTTTCAGAACACATCACAGAATCACAGAATGTAAAGGGTCAGAAGGGACCTCTAGAGATCATCTGGTCCAACCCCCCTGCCAGAGCAGGTCCACCTACAGCAGGTTGCACAAGATGGCGTCCAGGCGGGTTTGGAATGTCTCCAGAGTTGGAGACTCCACCACCTCTCTGGGCAGCCTGTTCCAGTGCTCTGCCACCCTCAAAGAAGTTCCTCCTCATGTTCAGGTGGAACTTCCTGTATTTGATTTTATACCCATTGCCCCTTGTCCTGTCACTGGGTACCACTGAAAAAAGACTGGCCCCCTCCTCCTGGCACCCTGCCTTTAAGTATTTGTAAACATTGATGAGACCCCCCCTCAGTCTTCTCTTCTCCAGACTGAAAAGACCCAACTCCCTCAACCTTTCCTTGTAAGACAGATGCTCCAGCCCCCTAATCATCTTTGTGGCCCTTCACTGCACCCTCTCCAGCAGTTCCCTGTCCTTCTTAAACTGGTGATCCCAGAACTGAACACAGTACTCCAGTTGGGGTCTCACCAGGGCAGAGTAGAGAGGGAGGCTGTGAGCAGCAAACGCTGTGAGGCTGTGAGCAGCAAGGGGCAGACGGAGCAGAAGCCTTTCTGTCATATATGACAAATATCAGCATCTTTTCTCTCCAGTGCGCCATCACCACCCTGGAGAAGAGACCAACTGACGCGGGCAGGGTCTCCTCACCTCCGGGCACCCCTGCCAAAAGCCTGTTTACTTACTGCACTTTAAACAGTTGCTGAATGAGTCACCCTCCTCCCAAATCCGGGCTGAGCTCTCAAGCCGCGCAGGCGCTGGAGAAAGGGCAGCTCAGTGAGGTTCCTTGCTACCACTGCCAGGTGCCACCACGTCTGTGCCAGCCGCTGGGCCAGAGCTTTCGGGGTCTCCTGCTGTACTGGACCTCCTGGGGACCTCTGACCAGGGGCACCTACTCTTTGGATTGTCGCCGAACTCAGCAACGAGTCAGAAGTCAAATCGCTGAAAATAATGGAGGCTGCTGCATCTCTGGGCATGCAGGACAGCCACTGTGAAATTAGTGTCAAACCAGAAAGTTCAGACACCTCTGTGGAGAGGCAGCAGCTGAGCCGGGTGCAGGGCTGCAGCCTGGGGAAGCCGGGCACCTGATCCCAGCGCGCTGCGTCTGGTCCAGCTCTGTGCTACTTCTTCAGCGCGGCTAGGACCTGATTTTTCCTCTGTATTTGCCCAATTGCAGACACTGGAAAAATGGAGAGAAAGGAGAAAACAACCACAGAAAGCAATTTGAGGGCCGACAGAAATGTGTGATGGTGAGAGACTTAAAAGGTCCGTCTATTTGGCTTAGCGAGAAGCCCAAGTCATCTTACTGTATTTTACTAGAGGGACTTAGCGAGCCCTTTAAATCACTGGCAACAGACAAATAGCTGCAAGCTAAATCCAGACAAGTTAAAATAGACATAAGGCACAGTTCAAAAGCAAACAATGACTCATTGCTAGTACAAATTACTAATGGCATTGGTGGATCCTCTACTTTGACTAGTAGGATAGGACGGGGTGCCTTCTTCTGTAGATGGGCCAAAGGGTTCACACAGAAGTGCTTGGAGGAGGTTGTCTGACTGTAGCTGTGCAGGAGGCCAGGCCAGATGACATCGAGCTTCCTTCTCATATCAGCAACCTGCCGTTACTCATGCCGCTGTGTCAAATTCTGCAGCACTTCCCCGCACCCAGCATCCCGTCAGTATTGTCAGGACGAGCCTGTTAGTTAACTGTCAAATATCGTCTGGAAAAAAATAAACACATGGGTAACTGTGATGCTTAGTGATAGTAAATTATATTCCTCAGCTCCTTTCCCTTGTAAAACACAGAACAGCTGTTCTTGGAAAACTGAATAGAAGCTCCAGCACTTTGTTGTTGTACTCTATTGCTGTGTGAGGTGTTACCAGCACTAACCTTCAGTGACAGGTAAGAACTGCCTCATTCGCAGCCCCTGTGCCATGCAAACTTTCTCTCTTACTCTTGGCTGAGGGCATTACAGAGCATTAGACAGCATAAAGCTCTGGGCCGGGTAGACATAGAAAATAATTTAAATTTTTTTTGAGTGGAGAGAAAAGTCTTGAGCTCGTGTTCATGCTTCCCTGGATTTATGCCCAACAGCTATCAAACAGAAGACAAATGACAGTGCTGTTCTTTCAACCAGTTTAATGATTCTGGCAAAAGACCTGGCAGCAGACTCTAAAGTTTTCATCTAGGCAAGGCAATGCCTGGTCCAAGAGTGGAAATCTCCAACTGGAGAACTGGCAAGCACGTGTTTGTGCTGGAGGCTTAAATCAATCATTTCTATTTTTCCCAATGTGATCTAGCAAAGTACAGAAATTGGCTCCTTCATCAATGGCCACAGGCCACTTTTCATGTTTAAGGTATTAGTGCCATGGGCTACAGTGATACATTGACTTCATGTAAAGCAGTCAGTGTTAGAACCACCTGTTTAATCATTCCTTTTCAGTAGCTCTACTTTGAAAACTGTCAACAAATGCCTTGTTGACACTGTCAACAAGGAGTTCAGGAGACCACTGTATATTAGTCGTCCCCTGGAGTCATTCCTCTGTGTTCACGCAAAATTCTCCTGCCACCACGATGCATTTCT
This sequence comes from Chionis minor, assembly GCA_013398295.1. NCBI lineage: Eukaryota > Metazoa > Chordata > Aves > Charadriiformes > Chionidae > Chionis > Chionis minor. The sequence continues at coordinate 148,805 of VZSF01005793.1, read as the reverse complement.
GATTCTGCTGCCGAACACCATCCCCCTCATCGTTACCTTGTGAACTGACATAAATTCCCCTGGAACTGATGCCCGAGTCCATCAGCAGTCAAAATGTTACTGCAGATTTATACTGTTAAATGTACTTTCTCCCTGAAAGGCTTGGACAAACTTAGGTGCCTAACTGCAAAACTGGGATTTAGATTAAATAAGAAACCTACTCAGCAGCCACCTAACTCTTTAATTAGGGTCCATCTGTTGTGCCTGGAAGTTTCTGAGGCGCCCATAATTCTGCTTCTGTGGATACCCAAAATTGCCCTTGCTTAGTCCAGTGGGAATCACAAAGTAAAGGGAATATAATCAAAGACTATAGGTTTGTGCGGCTTCCTTGTAGGGCAGTACACTACAAATACTTCCCAGGTCAAGGGAAATGCTCTGGCAGTACTGTCACTTCTTATCGGAGTAAGCCTGTGATGTGTACCTACCACACAGGGAGGACCTGGCAAGAGCTCTGCATGCGAGACAGTAGCTGCCAAAGAGGCATCGATAGGATGCTCCAGGGGTCCAGACCCCAGAAACTGGTTCAGCATGTTTCAAAAATACATTTATGTGCAGCCTAAGGGGCCAGATCAGCTACATGTGCTCTGAGCAGATTTAACACATGACAGGAGGACAAGGATCCCTTCTAAATGGTCATGACTGCTTAATGTGTAGCGATGTATTTGCCAGTGCTGTCTCCTTGTATAACTCAATGGTTACCTCAGCCAGGGTGCTTGGAAGGTGCCTCTACACTTCTCCCAGCTTCAAAAGCTCAAAATATCTCCCATCTGCCAAGGGAATATCTTATTTCCTTTCTGCTTCTCTAGGCAGAGAATAGTCATCCACTCCCAAATCAGTTAAAAAAAAGCTAAACAACATACAAAAATACATGGAATATACAGAATTTATTCACTGATCCCAGAACTCGGAAACATTTCAAAGACAGGATTTCTGAAACTCCTGAGAATCCAGAGAACTAAACATTTCTTTATCTTTTTCTCCTGAAGTGGCCTCAGGTTGTAAATCTTCCAGCTTGGCCCTCCAATAATAATTATGGTAATTAGCATCTCTCTCTTTTGGGCTAGTTGCTAACACAGTCCAGCTGATTTCTCCAAATGGAATAAACAAACAAATTTAAACAAGAAAAAGGCCAAGCCTCAGAGGACAGTAACAAAAGGGCAAACTGAAACAGCTCAGTCTAATCTTCTGCACCTCAGTGTTATCATAGTCAACATTTTTCTCTGCAAATAACCAATGCATAAAGTGGGTTGGAAGGAGAGATCACAAGGGGACACCATTTTGAGTTCAGAAGACTTTTGGTCCCAGTCCAGCACTGTTTCTGTACCTGTACCTGTAGCAAACAGTCAATGGAAAGGAAAAAATCAGTCCTTAGAATAAGGTGTATACTCAGACACATGTCCAGGCTTCTAGCTGACCTTAGGACACTCCTCGCACCATAAGATGCCTATCTTAGCCCCACGTGGAGCCGCTCAGCACTCACTGTGGTGAGACATTAGGAGTGAGCTCAGCAGGATGCTTGCTGTGCAGTGAAGGTCCTCAGAAGGAGAGAACTAATGTTATATTTCCCCCTAAAGAAGAGAGGTCTCACTCCCTCTCCTCCTTTTCCCCTCCTTCCCACCAAATGCTCTGGTCAGCCGTGTTGTCTCAGCTTGGAGAGCCAAGCCAACAAGGAGAAGAAAGCAGATGATTTCTGCGTGGCGAGTGAGCTGAGCTGGCTCATGGAGAACCACAGGCCACGTGGGACCTCACAGCTGGGAAAAAGAGGATGAGCAGCACTGACTCGTTCAAGCAGCTCACCAGGTGCAGGAAACCACAGCTTCAAAGCACAGAAGCTCAAGCCCCTGTAATGTCCAACCTCTCTCCTTCGGTTTTTAGGTGACCAGTGCCCTTGCCCGCAAAACAGGAGGCCACCAAAAGCTGGGTTATAGCGAGGAGCAGGCAACAAGCCTGCCAAGTGAACACCAGGCCCCCACCATGGGCAGAAATACAATTCCAGTCCAAAATTAATTTATTTTTTGCCAGCTGAAAGCGTTTGGTAAATGCATCCTGATATTTTATGGCAAAAATTAAACAGCCTCACTCCACTCCAGAGCTCCCATTTCCAGGCCTGTGGCCAGTTAATACTTCATCTCTTAGCGCAGCGTGACCAGCAGTGGAACAAGCACTAAATGAGTCCTGCTGGTTCTGGTTTGTCAAAAATCCCAAGCTGGAGCCTGGGGGACCACGTGAGCCGCCTCCTGCCCACCCCGCCTACCCGTGGTTTGATTTCCTCAGATCCCACGGAGGGTCTGGTCGAGAAAGTTCAGTCTGCAGGTGCAAGTTTTGCAGCTTATATCTGGCCCACATTTTTGATGTCAGGAAAAACATTGCAAGAAAATAACTCATTACTGAAGAGAAGGGCTCCAGAGACCTTTTTGTATTCCAGTGAAAAAGCTTTTCTTTTCGCAGGCATTTGTCTGTATTGTTTGCAACCTAAATATCACAAGCAGAATCTGAAAATGACATTGATTAGAAACTGATTCTTGAAACAAATCATGTCCCTTTCTTGGCAGAGCAGTAATGAATTCTCACCACTGAGTTTTTCCAATCTTGTAATACATTAATTAGTTGGAACATGCTCACATCTCAAAAATCATGTCAAATCACAAATTTTAATTGCACATAATTCCCACCAGTGTTTTGCTCCATAAATTAATTTCAATTACACTCAAGTTTACAGAAAACATTTTAACCCTCATAATTTTTTATAAACCCATAGGAAGAAAACAAGTGTTGTTGAAGAAGAAATACAGTAGTTTAAAATAAATAATAACTTTTACCACAGTTTTTAATGTTTTATTTCCTGCTTTAAAGAGAAAATCCTATACCTGGCAAGCCTTATTATCTCCTCCAGCTCTCCTGAATCATGGAAACAGATTTCGGAAAGATGCCCAAGGCCAATCATTTAAAAAAGAAACAAAACCAAATACTTTCACCCGTTTGTTTCTGAGGTCACAGAATGAAAATCTGTAGGCCTCCTATTTCCATCTTTAGCACGCACTCTCACTTGAGACTAAGAAAGTGGCTTAAATTTGACTTGCAAAAGAAAGATAGAGGCATGCTCTTATTCCCTGGAGAAAGCATACAAAAAGAACGTGATTTTTTTGTTATTTTAAGCTTTAGAAACTTGAACTCAAGCTGCAAGAGGGGAAAGGAAGGCCATGGCCAGGCAGCTGGTACAAGTAAGGTGCAGACACAGAGTCTTGTCCTGTGCCAGCTGGAAAAGATCCACACTGGAAAACAACTTCACAACGCCCTGCCCTGTGCCCTGGCTCCCAGGACATTGCTGTGTAGGAAAAACTGTGGCTCTTTGTGTGCTTTGTATGGTTTGAAATGAAATTGTGTTATGGATCTTCAGTGGTACCTATTTTAAAATGAAATGAACAGTCATTTGGGAAAGAGAAGAGACCTCATTTCCTCATATGCCACTGAAACAGAATACACACAGCCTATGGCCCCTATCCATTACTGCAGGTTAATTCAAAGCCAAAAGAAGTATCTTGTCCAAAACGTGAACACTTCTCAAGAGCATTTTCACTTGTCTCTGCAGAGGAGGTGTCTGACCCCCGCTGTGTTGGCTGAGATAGATCAGTGCTATCAGGCAAAGGTAAATGGACCCACAGCGAATGCCCAGAAGAAGCTTTCTTGCCGGGAGGCTGGGACTGAGGGACACTGACACCTCCCAGAATCAAACACAGAGCCTGTATTGACATGGTACCCATCACTGCTGGATCTTCAGTGTGGAGACACCCCCGTTGAATGAAGGAAAAAATTTACTGTTACTGTGACCCTTTGTGATCCTGTTTCTTACAGCCTGTCCTCATCTAGGATTACCAGTGATTTAGGAAGGAGGCAGGAGTTGCCCTACTTTTCTTTTTTAGGAGTATTTTTCCGAGACACATCAAGGGAGGGAGCCTGGCTACCCTATTCCCTCTGGAGAACTTTGCACTCTCTTAACTAAAATCTTGTTTTCCTGAAAACAGAGGCTAAACTCAGGCTACATCGTACTAACAGAAAGTATAGCCCAGCCCAGTGCAGAATAGTCTCCTGGGAGGTTGTAAAATGTCCAGCGTGGTCCCCTAGCTCTGCCTTCGCTGGGCACCACGAATCTATGTGTACACGCATGTGCCTATGTTTATGGCAAGTGCTCTCTTCCTTTTCTTCCTCACACAAGTGTTTCTTTCCTTGGAAGATAAGAAAATTAGTCTGATGGCAGAAGATAATCAGGATTTTCCCTCTACACATAATAGAAAATACTTTGTGTGTGTATACTGTGTATAAGCCCACAGTTTTGACCCTTGAACAGGAAGGATCAGATTTGTAAAGGTATTACACATATGGCAGAACACTTTGAAGTTATTTATGAAAATTCTCCTCATTTCCCACCTTTATCTTTAAGCATCTACACAGATCTGGGGGGCTTCAAAGAGGAATTTTTATAATTCTGTTCTGTGCCTATTTGCATTTCAAGGCAATTAGGACTCTCAAAATATCCCCAAGAGGCATTTATACCAGGAGAATGTTCCGTTTCATTAATGGTTATTTAGTTTTTCTTAAGGTGTCCTTTATCTTCAGAACACATTTGGGACAGCCATGGGATAAATTAAGTAGGATTAAATAATACTATGACTCATCAACATAGAGGAGTTCAAGATATACTTGAATATATCCAACAGAAAGGTGCTGCTGATCCTTGTTCCAGTTGCGTTCCTCCTGTTAATTGGTATGTAAGGTGCTTTCTTCTTTCAGCTTTGACTTTTCACCGAGTTGTCTTCATTATTCAAAGTGCCATAGCGTGAACTGCGAGAATCTGGTTGTATTTTGCCTGTCAATTTTTTTGCTAAGGAAATGGAGTGAGAGAAGGGAAAAACAACAACTCTGTGAAGAATTTTAATAAAACAAATCCCCCACCAATCCATCATTTAAACATTCTTTGCTCCAGTAATCATTGTTTTCATTTGACTGGTTGTAACAATAGCTTGGAAAAACTCTGAAAAATTCTTTGAAAAATCTGTTGGGAACAGGAATAGAAATTAAGGGAACAGTATATTTATTAAATATGACTAGAACACATTTGTGACTCAACTCTCCTAGGTCATCCCATTATCTGATATCTCATTTTTAAACAGAAACAGAAAAAAAGCCCTACTTACCAGGAATAAGTCCACAGTCAATAAAAGGAATTTGTAAATGATCCTCTCTTTTATTTCTTGCAATTACAAATACACCAAGGAAAGACAGGAGACACCTGCAAAATAACAGTGGCATAGTATCATTAGAAACAGTTCACTGCTGCTGAGATGAGAATGTCTTTCCACGTTTCTTTTTCAAGGACTTCCAAACCCACGCTGCTCAGTTTATAAAGAAACTTTTCTTCCTGGCAGCTCTCTAAATTCATCTTGGGCTCCCTTTCAGTCTAGTTTTTGCCTCCTGAAGCTTTATTATCAGTTCCAAAGGCTCTGCAGGCAACATTACACTTTCAGCAATATATACCTAATCAAATGCTTGTGAGTGAGACCACAACATTTGAATCCCTGAGCAAATCTTCACAGAACATCTAAGCTAGCATTCTAGCATTTGCAATTTCATTAACAACTCCGTCTAGCTTCAGACAATCAACATCTCTGTTGTTTTTCTCGTTTGACTGTGTGTCTCAGGGGCAAGCTGTAAGCCAGAAGTGATGAGAAACTGCTATGCTTGGATAAATCTTCTATCCGCTCTATGTTGGACACACAACGACTAATTCCTGCCTGCCAAATACATGGGTTGAATTTACTCATCTCCATTTTCTGTCACTTTTCCTGCAGGCAAACAGCATAGCAGTTGTGTGCACCTACTCCGGTCAGACTGCAGAGCACAAAGACATCTGTAGTTATCAGCTCCATTTATTTTACGATACTATGGCAAGCCACTTCCAGCAGTTCTGGGAGATGCTTTTAACCATCTCACACCCATTATCAAGTAACTGTCACCTTTCCCCAGAGTTGTTAAGCTGCTGGTAGCCAGCAGAAGGTTTCTGCTCTCGCAACACCCAGGACTTTCTTCAAACATTTATTGTTAGCAGCTTCTTAGCATGCTCTGAACTTTTTCCCAGGCTTGCTGTGTCTTCCTCAGCACAGGAAGATGAGGGAGAAATATTAAGATATTATAGTACACCCTCGCAGGCAAGCAACTCATATAATTGCCCATGCCTCGTGGCAGCAAAGACTAGCTGGACACGTAAGTGGAAGGTAACATGGGAGGAGATTTCTCGCAGTTGTAAAAGCACACCCTATAACATGATCTTTGGTGGAGAGCAGTGCTTTCTCCTTCCTGCTGGAGGAACACATGCTGCCGGTTTTTCATTCCATCATGAGATTAGTAGTTCATAAGTGTCTCACGTTTTTACATATTTGGACTCAAAAGCAGGTCTCCAAACTCCCAAAGCACAGACATCAATCTTTCCTTTAATGTTTTTTTATCCGACTATAATGGCTATTCCATAATACTTTAATAACAAGACGGGTTTCTTCTTACTGAGAAAAGAAGGGATTCCACAAGGCAATACTGTTTCAGTACAAATGTTAGTGCAGATTTTAGGCCGATACACTTACCCAAACAGAAACATGAACACGCTCAGCAAAGCTGCACTTTGGAATTCCCGATAAAATATGACCCCTGGAATGTGACAGAAACAAGAATTGCAGATCTTGACTGGCTTCCAAGTGATATGAATTACAGCTGGGAGGGTCAGGAGCAGTGTCATGCTCAAAGCAAACAAAAAAAAATCCCAAATAAGGTATTAGTACACATTGTGATGGGTTCACTTTATGTGCCCGTATTCCATTATCTAGGCTTTCTCAAGACACTACATGGGACTGGAGAAGATTTAGTCTATCATGTTGGAGCATGTGCTGTGTTAGTAACTGCACAGATGCGGGTATTTTTTGCATTGTCAGCAATAGCTTTTATGCAGGTCAAACTCAAGGTCTTATTCACAAGCAGAGTCATACCAATATAGCTAACAGGTTCTTCGTGGATTTAGTTAAGCCCCTCCAACAAACCATGTGGACATCTTAACTCCAATTGGGAACACGTTTTTGATAACTAGCTGTGTCCCTGATGTTTACACTAAGTTAAGAGCTCCAGCAGCCAAGTTTGCCAAATCTTTCTGGCTGAAGGGATCACTAACCCTTTCTGGTCACCCCTCTTCCAGGAATTAGCACCTCTGCAGTGGAGGTGACAGAACCAGATGTGTATCTGGATCTCAGCTGCCCCAATTCACAGCCAAGTATATTAGCTTTAAACCACTGATGAGCATAGTTTTTCTTAGAAACGCCGGAGTGTGAACCAGCGCAGCTGAAGCGTGACTGTACCTTCAAAGTCTGTAACTCGGGATGGGGGAATCATGAGATGAGGTGTCTTCTACAAGCACCCCAGCAAGATTCAGCAGAGGTTGTTCTTCTAAGCCCTCCACTGGTTTGAGTAACCTGGTGCAAATGCATGTGTATCCAGTCTCAAAGCTATTAAGCCATTCCTGAATAGGTACTTGATCTTTTGAGGTGGCCCAAGGCCAAGTTCCCCATATGGTCACAAGAATGCAACTCCCTTTTGGCACAAGTCCCCTCTCAGTCACAAATTGTAGGTCTCCTTTAACACAGGTGCTGAGGCAATCTGTGTGTGAAGCTAACTCCCCTTCTTATTAATGGCAGCTCTGCATGAGAAACTCCGGCACAGCAATGACAGGAAAGCCCCCAGTGTGTGTTAAAATGAGTCATAAATGTTCTAACAACATGATCATTTTGGCTCATTGCTGATACAGCATCTTAGTCGTCCTCCCTGCTCATGTTATTACGCTGCGCATCATTCCCAAGATTTGCAGTCCCTCTTTAACAACACTGAGTTCAAAGTTCTCACCCAGAATAAAATGTTAAATGCTTAAAAGGTCTTTGGAGTCACTTTATTTCCTTCACTTAACCTAGAATTCCACCTTCTGAAACTGAATATACACTAACTACTATGAAACACAGCTGGTTGTCATTTGAGTAGTTTGCCAGGCTGTTAAAATTACTCTACCAGTTCAGATATGGAGAGGCTGGTGTGCACATGGTAAACTCATTTACTGGATGTCAAGATGAGGCTAGGATAAATGCAGGTACTTCTAGTAAGCCAGCAAGGCACAGTAAACCATACATATAAATTCTGAAAATGCTAGAATTTGATTATTTTTATTTTGGGAACTTATTCATTTTTCAGGACTTAAACACCTGTCACTTAGGAAAGACTTAATTTTGTGAAGACAAACATGACTGGTTTGTGTTTCTGTTCACAGGCAATAATTCTTGAAAGCCTGATGTTTAGAAAATCACTCTGTAGAGGCAGAAGGCCAGAAACAAACCTGAAATGATGGCACTGGTGGTGAAGAACACAAAATTAATGGGCACGACTGCTGTCGCTTCGTACAGATGCATGGCTTGATTCAAGAACCTGGAAGACAAGCGTTATTGTACCTCATGCCTACAGGAGGTTCATTGCACTTTAAGTCAGGTTAAACCACTGTACATCAGTTTAACAATAAGTGTGACTGTTTCTTACCACAATAGCAAGTAGCCCTGCACAGACGCATACGTCTGTTGAATTTAACTTCTGGTTTTGACACAGCAGAGTACAAACAAATAGGCAAAAGCAAGAAGGTTGCCATGGATTCTTCTGGCCATAGGCTGTCATTGGAGAGTCCTTTGAAGCACTGTTGGAAAAGTTTTGCCTGCCACAGATAAGGGAGGAATGCTCGGGTATTACTGCTTATGGCCTGCATCGGTTCTTGGAAGCAGTGCTGCCTGCGAGCAGCCAGGGACAAGTTGCTCTAATTTAAACAGGTTGTGTAAGGGTATACTTCCAGCACGGACATGAGCACACAAGTCCTCGTAGGAACTGTTTCACTTTGCTGAAGTCCACATTGCTGCTACTGCTCAATCCAGCTTGGCTAAAAAACATATTTATATGTTTATCCCTGCAATCATACCCCAGACACACTCTGTCCAGCCAGGAAAGTCCAGGAAGGTAGCTCCAAGCCTGTGCTCCTTGGGTTGGAAACTCTCTGCTGTGCTCCTCAGAAAGGCAAGGCAAACCCTCACCAGAATCATCAGCAAGAGAGTGCAGAAGCAAACACTGCACACAAACCTGCAGGACTAAGACACTGGCCATGGAGAAGCCTACACAGTCTTCATCAGCCGATGAAAAACACAAAGCAATTAACTGACTCCTATGGAGAGCAGAGCTATCAACATTTACACACAGGGTGATGAATCATCAATGTAAACTCTCGGATGCACCAGCAGATACTCTGTTATGTGAACGGTGCATTTCAGACCAAAAAAGAAAAATCATGAGGCTGCAGAGTGTATTCAAAGCCTATAAAAAGAACCACACTCAAATGTTTCACTGGTACAATATATGTGCACAGTAAAAATCCAAGCTTGGATCTGTTTTAGCCATTAAAGTAATTGCATGGTTATTTTAGCAACTGCTGAACAGTCTCCATGGTGCTTTAAAAATAAAGAAATCCTACATATCCACAGGATAGTCAGGATTTTGAAGTCATTGAAAACACCTCATTATTTTCTCCCATTTGCAACAAACTTGGTCACAGGGACTAAAACAGTGATACCAAGGCCCAGCATTGAATCCAGGAGGATGTTGCAGCACAGGCTGTTCTGAGCTAACACATGACAGTCAAATAAAATAAGAGAGGAAACAAATAAAATGAAAAATTTAGTCTGACAGCACTGTCTCTGTTCAAAAATGTGTCCAACAGAGAAGACAGAAAGAGACACTGAGCCCAGGGAATGAAACGGGCCCATTTCACTTCTGGTTTAATTTTGACCCAGCAAATGAAAGAATGAAAATACTGGCAAGAAGGAAAGGTTAATTCAGCAGCTTCCTATTTACCAAGTTTTTATTTCCTATTTTAAATGCCCTGAGCTGTTCTCCCAGCGAAGACAAGCTGGATGTAAATCATTCTATAATCTGTTGCAGGGGAGTTCCTGACTCAGCCATGGAGAGTCACTGCACAATAACGCATGGACTTTCTGATTCCACATGGGAATGGTATGTTCTGCCACAAGAAAGCCGGGCTGGCTCTTCTACCGGAAAATAATCATGCAAGTAAACACTCAGATTCACACTGGAGCAGTCTAGATGAGTTTACTGAATGATGCTATCAGCACCTGAAGCAGAGGGACCGGCATAAAGGGAAGGGACTCTCCGTTCAGCTGCAAGTCATATTTTACCATGCTGCCACCCCCAACAATCTGCAGAGGCAGCATAAAACAATCACTTAACAGGCCAGAGGCCAGCAGGGAAAACTCGAATGTCCCCTGCTCACCAAAAATTAACTATTTCCTAAAAAGGTACAGACATGCAGGTTAACAAAGCGCAACATGCAGATTTAACAGGGGCAGGGAGAAAGTTGGGGTAAACTCTCTTTTTTGTTTTGATGGGTGACATAAGCTAGGGAAAAGAGATGCATAGTGAGGGTAAACGTGGCCATTTGGTTATTCAGCAATGAAGGTTGCTAAAAGTAACCAGAAAAAATTTCATAAACATAAATTTCATTTCATGAATTCAAAACCTGTGCCAAAACTAGAACTAAATTTGGTAAGACCTTGTATAAGTTGAAAATGAGATGAGGGAGCATCTGTGTAATCAATCAATTATATACTGAGAAATAAAGCCTAAATAAACAATATGATCAGCTGTAGGCAATTCATACACCTGTCAAGGCTCCGCCAGGAATTTGTTGCTTTTAAGTGCAACTTGGATCTGAAGGTGGTATCAGTACTGAAAAAAACCTGACAGATAAATGGGTACAAATGTTAGGAGAGAAGAATAGACTCACTTACTTGACTTGGAAAGCACAAGAAGTTGCCATTAAAACAATCATAATATAGAAAACAGGGTACGTTAGCTGCATTTTCCCCTTCGCAGAGAGAGTTATCATGCTGGCCACCGCCTTTACAGCAATGACAGTCAGGGATGCTGAAAGGGAAAAGGAGACATCAGTGGGGCAGGATTCGCAGCAGGGACCTCGGAGTATCAGCGGGGGAGGACAAGGTGCCATGTCAGAGCCACAGAGCTGATCACCTAAAGACACACTGAGGTAGGATTTGGGCACCTAAAGCCAAGTGTTTCATTTTACAAACGCTCGCTAAGCTGCTGCCCAAACTCAGAGTGTCCTTAACTCCATGCGTGCTTTGTGTTGTGCTCGGAAGTTCTTGTAGCACTGAGGTCTGCAACCCTGCATCTCCCCAAAGTTTCCCCCATTTCAACAGGGTACGTGGGGTTAGAGTCACAGAAAATCTTGCCAGGTAGGGCTCTGTGTGTGTGTGAGAGAGGCTGAGCTCAGGTAGAGGAAAGAACTGGATCCATGTCCCACTGCTGGGAACATGTCCTAAACGTTGGACTACCAGACGGAGGTGGTACAACAGTCTCCACATCTTCCAGACATACTTTATTTAGCTCCAGCTGCTAATTTGGAGCCCATGTTGCATTATTCAGGAGAGGTCTGAGAGGTCTCGTTATCTGTTCAAAGCAGCTGGGACACGTCCTAATAGCAGCCTGCCTGTGGCACCTGCAGCTTAAAATAACTCCTCACCCTCAGGACTTCTCTGCTGCCATGGGAGCTGCCCAAAGCTGACTTTTAGGGTCACATCACAAAGCACCTAACCCTCCCCACTGGTTTTGCACAGAGAGCAGTCAACCAGCACATGGGTCTGTGTTTTGTTTCAGGGGCCAGGCTCTTAAGACCATTACTGGGTTCAGCCCACTGAAGAAAATACTTCAGTAGTGGGTTTTCAGTCCACTTAGTCACTGTCCTTGCATCACGACAAACAAATCTCAGACCGCAGGCAATGCCAGTCCAGAGAAGTTTGCAATACCCATCTTTCACAAAAGGGACTGACAGTTCAGCTAAGAGTTACTTTAGATTTCCTTTTGGAGCGCGCCCTTGGTTTGTTGAAGCTAACCCAAGTAGGCTGTGATTACTTCAAGTAAAATGTAACAAATTCAAAAGAAACAAAGAATGATAAGAAGAGTCAGGGTGCGGAGGTGACCTTTGAAGAGCGGTAATTAATCGTCGGGAGCACTGTCCCCCAGCTGGGATCCAGTTCCAGCCTCTTCCAGAGCTGCGGAGTGTTGGATTTCGGTGATCTGATTCATCCTTCTGTAACTGCAAAATTCAGATTGGCAAGAGAAGCTGCACTGCGCAAAAAGTTCAGGCCCAGGCTTGGGAGAAAAGGTGGGGGAAGAAGAACAGACTCAGGTCTGTGGTTTTAATTGCAAGCATTTTTCTTATAGCAAGTCCAAAAGTTCAGGGGGAGTTTAAGCATTGCATACATCTTGTGATGATCCTGTTTTCATGACAACCTTTCCACCTAGTACTTCACTTCTTGCTCTGTAATGGATATAGGTGGAGTGGTTTAAAAAATTCAGCAGTAAAAGTGAGCAGAGGAGGTCAATTCCTGGTCTCCAGTGGTGCTAATGGTAAGATAAAAAGCCAAAAAATACACTCGAGCCCCAACAAGCAGCCTACATAAAAAACTGAGATTTGCACTCTAATGTGGGGGAGTTACTGTTTTAAAAGAATACTTACAGCTAAAAATTAGTAGTTTGTATTGTCCAACTAAATGTAAGGATTGCTGAAAAATTGTTTCTGATGAGAGGGCAGTTTCCATCCCTTATAATTTTAACAAACCAAAAAAGAAAGCATCAGGGGTTTTGTTGGTTGGTTGGTTGGTTGGTTTGGTTTTTTTTTTTTTTTGAAAAATGGAATACTCTTTTTGGTTAAAGTAGCCCTGGAATAAGTTTCAAAACCTAGGAAATGGTTTTCCTATCTCTGATAGAATGACTGTCCCACAAGGCTAGTGTGACAAATGATGTCACTTTCCAGCTGTTGGAGCAGGAAACTCAGAAATCCCACTTTAATCTGAAACATTCCCCCCCAAACTTATGATAACTCCCAGTAAATACATGAGGTAAGGTAATTCTCACCAAATGAACTTGCAGAGTTTTACTAAGCAAAACAGTTGCAGATTTTACAATCGCCTCTGTATTTTCTTCATAATGAAAGTAGCTCTCACATCCAGTGAGGCATAAAGGCTGCCTTCTTTTTAATGAAACCTTCCTACATTTCATTTACATCTGTACAAACCCCCCCAAATATCTGTGCAGGTATGAGAGAAAAAGCAGAAACCCCCTTCCATGAGCTGCCACCAAGAATTCTCTGCACAGAGACCCCAAGCCTCATCCACCCCTCCCACAGCCGGAGCCCTTCGAGGGCAGTGCACGTGCCAGAGGGCTGGGAGCAAAGCTGCTGGGATGACCCTCAGCTCCCCATCACTTTGCTCAGCAGAAAGGTTGGAGAGCAAGCAGAAGGCTCCAAGTGTAGCTTTGTGGGGACTGCCAGGCACCAGGACGGCTGCAGCAACCACAGCCAGACACAGTTCTGGGTTTCCTGCTCAAGGGAAATGTCAGTCTTTCAAAAGTTCCCATGAACCAGGGTTTGTTTGTTTGTGTCTTTTTTAATAGAGCAGAAATAATGACACATTTTTCCTGAAGCTGCATATGCTCACCAAAATGTCAGCAGCCACCAGCTGAAATTGTTATTTTTGGTTGATTGCAGCCTGACCACCGAACTGCAGTTAGTGCCTGCTGCGGCACGGGTTTGCAGCCCTGCTGCTCTTCAGCAGCTCCACACGTCCCTTTGGCACTGGTGGCATCTGGGCTGCCAGGCTCCATGGCAAAAGAAGCTTGCAGGGCTACGCAGCCTAATGGCCCAGGTCTCCCAGAGCCATGTGTTGACCTTGCTTAGGGCAGCCATCATGGTGGGTCTGCCCAGAACCGCAGCAGTCAAGTGCAGAAGCCCATCTGGGGATCTTCAGGCTTCCAGCTATGCAACAAGGAGGCTGGACCCACTCGTCGCTTGGGAGCACGCAGTGGTTCACGCTCCTCATGGTGGGGTAAGAAGATGCAGAGCAGCTCAAACGAGCTCTACCAAAGCTCCGAGGCTCCGTGCTAGGAGCTGAGGGCTGGCTGGACTCACACTTCACTCCTCCAAACCAAGAGCGGTCAAACAGTCGTAAGGTTTTTGGGGCTCTTCTCTCTCTTATGCAGGGAGCGTGGAAATCCTTCAAGGCTTCTGCAGAGCTACGGATCCTGATGTTCCTAGCACTGGGAAACTTAAATGGAAGGACTGTCCCCAAAAAGGTGATCTGAAAGTCTGAGCTTTTCCGCTGGATTAGAAACCAGTCAGGGATCTGAAGGAAAGCATGTAATAAATCTACGAGGGTTTTTCACATTCAGTTAAATCCAAACTGTGTAACCGGCAAACTTTAGCGAAATTTTGTTTTATTGAAACACTCATGACCGTTAATGACCACTCATGACCAAAGCTCCATTAGAAATGTGCTTAATAAGTCTTTGCAGACTGATACATGCACCCCCTGAACTCAGTGAAAATATAACCACTGCCTTCAATGGCACAGTTCAAGCACCTTTCACTTCCACCAGAGAAATGTGGTGTCCCATCAGGGCTTCATGGAGAAATGACAAGACGAGGATGGCAGAAGACACAGAGTGGTGACAAATTCTTAATATATCCCTGCAAGCAGTGGAGCTTTAGAGATAAAATGACATTTTTCAAAACCTATTCAAGTTCAACTGTATTGATAGCTCCCTGATAAAATGATCTCGTTTCCCTGGGTATTGATTGTGGCAATGTTAATTGGAAGGCAAACTTCAGTGGCCCACTGAGTTCTTGCTGTGCTTCTGGAAAGGCGGTGAAGTATGAAATGTGGCATGTGCAAACAGGCATAGAGAATTCAAAGAAAAGTTCCTGTGCAGTCACAGCATATCGCTGCATTTGCTTACAGAGTGCTTACAAGGTCTTCAGCTGCTCTGTTTTAGAGAACTGATTTCCACAGCTAGCCTGCTCTCCAGAACAGTTTCAAGCAGTCCCCTTTCCCAGGATCTAAAGCTAAAGTGTTATTTTTAAAAAGCTATAGAATACCATTCCACACAGCATATTAATTTCAGGAAATCTGTAAAAAGAGATAGTCCCAGCAATAAGCATAAGAAACTAGGTTTCATAATCGGCTTTTGTCTTCAAAAAGAGACCACAGTAAAAATCCTGGGAAATGTTTCAATGATTCTCCTTCAGCATGCTGCTTTGAAATGGCCCTAATCTAAACTAGCTGGGGAGACTGAGTGACAAGGAATTATCAAGTAACAGACAGGAACATTAAAGTGAATAATATGTTCTTACCCAGTAGTGCTACCATCATTAACAAAACCACGATGTGCTTCACAGACTTTCTTTTGTAAAAATACAGGAGAATGCAGAATATTATAATTTCTAAGATCTGAAAATAAAAGGGAAGAAAGTTAAAGCTCCGAAACTATGTAATAAATGCTTCATTCAAAGTCTTCGAGATGTCACATTCATTTTCTCTGCTCTAACAGTTCAAAGGAGAATTATTTTATTAAGCACCTTCTGCTAAAAGCTAACCTTATTGCCAGTTGACTGAGCTATCAAACAGCTGTTGTCATTTATCTTTCCTATTATAGCAGAAGTTAAACTTTGAGCATTTCTTATTTCTTTAGTTTTTCTTTTTGCAATTCTAGCTATATTTTGTCACTGGTAGCATTTTTCCTGTGACAGCAAAGATATCCATGTTTATTGGTAATAATTTTTACAGAAACTCTGTTTATAATTCCTAAGGAGTAAAGGACTTACCCAGAGGAACAGCAGTGTCTTCTAGCTGTGGTATTCCTAGTGTCCCTCTTCGTGACATGCAAGCTTATTTTTGCTACCCTCTTTGCCCTTCTCACCTGTCCTACTAAAAAAATTCCCCTCATACACTGTCCTTTTATTCAAAATTTCTGCAATACACTGTAAAGAGGAAAGCGTTTATTTAATGTGGTGGTTCTCAAATCACAGGTACCTGTCAAGAGCTTACCTTGAAAAGCTCAATCACAGACTAGCAGACCACACTGCAGGGCATCTGCAGTTGCTGAAGCAGCTTTACCTACACTGTGCATGGTCCAATCTTGTTCCTTCAATAACATCTGATGGCTAAATAGCAGGCAGTTGAATTTATTGACTTGCTGTTAGTGTTTCTCTTTGCAGATTCCCCTAGTAACTCTTGCCTTTTACCATCTCAAAAGCATGGGTATTCTTCCTCCTACCCACGTTGCCCAAATACCCCTCTATGCCTAAAGAAAGCAGCAAGTGCAAAAGCCAAAAAGCTTCTGGGAAGCCCAGAAGACTTAAGAAAACAGGGATGATGGACCTCTGCACTGAGAGGTGCTCAGAAGCCTGGTAGCCTTAGAGACAGTATGAAGAAAGAGAAGTTTGTTTGTGCATGTTGGAAAGTAATCAAATGGGGGAAATACAATAGAAAATGAGATTGTCATCATTAATGAAACTGGTTATTGTCATTTTTTACCAACAAAACAAGTAATAGAAAAACCCCGTGTCTATCTCCTTGGTTTCATCACCAACATACTAATTTATGTTTTATAATGCCACTCCACTCTTAAAACAGCAGTCGCCATATGTCAGCATGAGATTTGAAGAGCCTTGGGTGTTGCGCTGATGAACCTTCCAAAGAAGCGACCGAACAGTCACTAAGGATGGTTATATAATGTAACATAGCCCATTTCTCATTTTGGAGAGTGACTGCAGCAGGAAAGCAGTCAGCAGCTACATTTCAGTTACTAAAATTTTCTACCGCACTCACACCTCCCCCAGTTTAGTAGTGCTCAAAAATATGAACAGAACATAATTATGCTTTAATTCATTTTTTATTTACCTTCACATTAATCCCTAGCTCCCAAAGACAACTGAGAGACAATTGCATCCCAGAACATCACAAACAAGAATCTGGATTTTATACCAACTTTCTTTTAAAAATGTCAAATATTTATTGCAAGATTTTTTTAAAATGCAAACTTTAAAAAAAAAAAAAAGTGTTGAATCTAAGAAAACCTTTTGCTTTTGGTTAAAAAAATGCATTCCTGGACTAATTCTTGTTTAATAATCTTTCCAATCTCTTGTGGAGTGGTCTCACCTCACTCCAGAGGAACTTCCCTCCCTACCAGGCTTGCACCCAGAGGTGAATGCTGGACCACCAGCTGGTAGAAAAGGGGTCTTTGGCTCAGTGTCACAGTGAGTAACATGGCCAGCCTCCCCAGCTGTGTTCAACAGTGCAACACTGGGCATGTCTAAATCAGGAACCAAGGCAGACATCATGTTAAGATCTGCAGACACGTGCGTTCATCTTGGCCTCCCTGTGGAAAACTGCAACAGGGTTTTAAGGGAACTCGAGAGGAGAAGTGAAGGTAGCAGCTTTGCTTTTCATGTCACTGGCAAACACATCTTAGGGCCAGAGGGGAATATCACATTATCAGGCGGCAGCTACAGCAGCCTCCAAATAGCTTCAGTTGCTTTTTTGATAGCGAACAATTGCTAACAGAATAGAGGAAAGCTGTGCTAAATAAATATTCCCCACATGGAAAGGTACCCAGGCTAAGGAAGATGTTCCAGAGATGCCCCAGGTATCCTCTTCCGTGACACACCAGTTCAGGACTGGCACACAGGGTGGTGTGACTGGGATGGGGCCACGGCACCAGGTGACACAACACTGTGAGATCTGCAAGCCTGAGCACCAATCTCCTCTCCCAGACCCTTGGACTGGTTGCCACAGAGTGTGCAGAAACCCATGAGACAGGCCTGCTGTAGGCAGCCAGCTACACCTCAGGTACTGAGTCATTTTATATCCCCTAGATGACTTTAGTCACAATGGCAATAGAGGGAAGCACCATCATCTGCCCTGTCACTTAGATTTTGAACTACGTAAGAACAATCATCCAAAACCAAGCCCAAGAACAGTCACTGGCTCAAACTGCTCCATCACATTGACTCTGGTGCTCCATTCCCTTTTCCACCTCACTCCGACCCCCAGCGTGGCTGGTAGGGCCACGCGCCGCTGACCTCAACTGAGCCAAGTCACTGTTGCTGGCTCTGTCCATCAGCCCTCCATCAGCCCTCGTCCTGTCATCAGCTCTTTTCTTGCTAAAGCTATCATAAAACTCCACTGTGATCCCCTCCTGTTTTTTTAAACAGACCCACCAAGAAGACTTCTGAAAGGAAACAGCCAAGCAAAACCATCAAAAGGACATAATAGTCTCTGCTGGAGCTCTGGAAGGGGTGCACAGATCTGTGTGCACGGGTCTGCTTCTGCCTCCTGGGGAAGCCCCAAGAGCAGCAGTGGTGTAGGGCCAGAGATGGTAGTCCTGTGGCCGAACCTGGGGAGAAAGCTGATGCTTGCTTTTCAGGGCTGTTATTTAAGTTTACACAGCTCTGTCAAGTCTTGCACAATAAACATGAAATTCAAACAATTAGTTCTTGTTCTCATGTTGGCCCAGCAGCCAAGCTATTCTTCCATGGTTCTCTGCTGCTCGGTGACCCACCAACAGGTCACCTTTAATCACAAGACATGGGAGAGGCCATCACATTGAGTCACGCTGCAAGGTCCTCACGCATACAGGGACCCTCCTGAGGTGCCCCAGCTGTTGCCTACGATTGTCTCCTGAGAATTACCAAAAATAGTGCTCATTCTCGTAGTTGATAGCTGTGGTAGTGTTAAATACAAAGTCCAGGAATGGGGAAAATGCATAGATTATATCAGCTTTACATATTCTGTTTAGAGGAATTGAAGGACCTTGACCTGCTTGCAATCATTTTTGCTATTATAGCTAATCTCTACTGAAGTCTCCTCAAGCCCACATCTCATCAACATTTTTTTATAATCATGATGTTTTCCATGTTTCTAAGCATTACCAGAAGGAACCAGAACAAAATCCCGCCTTGTCTGCCTCAGCTCTTTTTCTGAGATACGCAGCAACATAGGGACCAATGAACCAGGAGGGTCTTCTAGGCACTTTGAAGGAAAAGCAGAAATGCTTTGAACCTGATTTTAGAGATTAAATATTAACGACACAATACTGACTATGCTTCTGTTTAGAAACGTAAGAGCTTCATCTATAATTGATGTCTTCTGTAGTGACTCAAAGTGCACAAAAGCAAAAGAGGAAAAAAAAAAACCACCCAAGCTAGGATAGTCATTCTTTCTCAGACATGATTATGCTGCTGCAAAGTCTCAGAAGGTGACTCAAAGTTGTCTCATGTGGGAACTAGAGGCTATTTCTGCAGAACTCCTCTGATGCCAGTGGAGTGCCACAGGGAGATGGTTTATCACCCACACAGAACATTTAGTACCATTGGGGCTTTGTATTTCTCAGCAGACCACACTTTGGGGCTGCTTTTAGAAAGACTGTTGGACTGCATTACACTGCTGTACTGTCTCTTTGCTATATATTTATACTGGAAACTCTGCAACTTCTGCTGCGCTTTTTTACATCTCGGCAGCCAACCTGTGCTAGGCATTTTACAAACAATTACGACGAGCTAGTTCCCTGCCCAAAGAGAATGTTTACAGCAGGGTTTGCTTGAACGTCCAGCAGCATACCAGGATAATCAAGCTGGTATCTCAGAGTCTCTTGAGAGGCCTTTCACTCCTCCCTCTTCTTTGGACAAAGGAAGCTCAAAACAGACGGATCCAGGGAGCAGAAGGAACAAATAAAGCTTGATATGTTGTTGAGTTGACAAGATTTGCCGAGTACTTGCTCCATCCTTCCCTGCAATCCATGCAGTACATGTAGAATTGGATGCTGGCTGAGGCAGGGAAAAGAGAGAAAAGGGGAAAGAAAGTCCAGGGGTTACCTACCACCACCTCATAATGTCTCCTAAGAAGAATACAGCACAGTCTTCCTAGGCGTTCAACTGTGTTGTTATTAACTTTTCCTGAAACAAGGTCAAAAAAGTCCTCAGATGGGGAAAAGCCCTTTTCCAGCAGCCTGTTGGTTTTAGGAAAAGGCGAACAGCATATGGCATGGGAGTTTCTGGTGTCACTGGCTGTAGGTGGGGAGTTTTCTCCCTCCACCAGCTCTACACAAAAGGGTGAGTCAGCAATTTAAAATGAGTGCCTAAAGTGTAAAATCAGTGCCTAAAGTGTAAAATCAGTGCCTAAAGTGCCAGGCTGTTTTAGCATCTATAGGTGGAACTACGTGGTAGAGGGGGATATTCAGTAGGAAAGAGAGAGTGTCCTCCAGTGAGCACCAAGCCCCTTGTTCAAAACCCCCTCCTTAAAGAAGTCCCTCTCCCTCTGCTGTTTACATGGATTTGCTGAAGCTCTTGCTGAGGCTGAAGCTACCCTTACTGAGTACCCCAAAACTCTTGGGCATTGCCTTTAAAAGCCTCTCTACTGCCTGATTGAAAGTGAATGTTGTGATTTATGCAGCATGATCATTAATTTCTTCCATTGAGCTGTATCACGATCTTTTAAAATGCACAAAAAAATTGAGCAAGAGGATCAACATTTTTTTGTGGGAGCATGTACCTTCCACTTAATCAGTAGTCTCATGGATAGCTAGATGTATTTAAAGTCTGCAGGTTGGCTAAAAGATCATGATCCTTAAACTGTCTACTCAGTGGCTTTCTAACTGAGCGTCCTGCTGCAAAAGGCCTGGGCACTAATAATCTAACCCAAATCAGTCACTTTACTGGGAGAAAAGTAACTGCTTCTGAAGATCCTATATTGCATTTTTTACATCAGCTGGAGGAACAAATTTTCAGCATTCCAGAGGAAAAGTGAGAGAGAAATTCCTCCTACTCACTCCAGTCTTGTTCCGATGCTCATTAAATACATCAAAGAAAATGTATGGTATTTGAAGTTTGTATACAGATACATTAATGAAAATAGTATTTTTGTATCTGAATTCAAACTCAGGTTCAGATTAACGTGAGTGGCAGTGAGGCAGGCCGCCTCTCCACATCTCAACTCTATACAAAGCTCCTTTCAGCCAGGGCTTAGCTACATGGCGATAAAAGAGTGTGATATGAAAAAAAAAAGCAGGACCAAGAGTATACACAGCCGGATTTTTAAAAGCACAAGTCCATCACATTCCAGAAAAACACTGTAACTTAGATGTACATGCAGACAGTCTGGCATGAACACATATATAGGAATTATAAGCAGTGCTAATATTTAGGTTTTCCCTCAAGCCCACCAGGACCCCAAATCTTTCCATTCTTGTTAATCCTGCGCAACCGTGACTTCCCCCTGGTACATAGTTCAAAAGACATCTTTTAGTTCAGTGTATTTTCAGCTTGGGGACAGGCGTGATGACCCAGAGACTTTCTCTCTCTCCTATGAAAATCACACAATTTATCTTCAGGAGTTTTTCTGCCACTAATTCATAATGCTGCAAAAAGCCCAAGAACCCCAGTTTTTCTGCTTTAGGGAGTAGCATGAACCAGATACTCACCGAATATACCAAAAAAGGCCAGCTGACTAAGTAATTCTGTACTTGTCTTGCTGTGAGCTCTTGGGGTACATTTGGAGCGAATGTCACCAGCAAGTATGTCCCTGCTACTGTCAGTGTTCCTCCTTTAAAGAAAAGGACAAATTATTTTGGTATGACAATATTTGTTAATCACGGTCATCCGTGCTCTTCAGCTGACATGGAAATAGTTTCTAGAAGAAAATTTAAGTCAGTTTAATCAGATCAGTGCTTAGGTACTTCAGTTGCCTTGCATTTGTGGTCTTATGTAGTGTAATTTTTATTAAAGACTCAAAGGATTTGGGAAATATGAAAAAAGCTGTCAGTAAAGCCTTATGAATTAGGGTTCCAACTCAAATATTCTCAGTTCTAATACCAAGTGCACGACAAAGGAGAATCGATCCTTTGTATTTCTCACAAGCGCAAAGCAGGTCACATAAACTCACCCTAAACTGAAAGGCCAAGTTTCTTACGGAGGCAGAGGGCTGGGTCATTAACCAGTGCAAATAAACACAGCTCTCCCAAAGCCAGTGTGGCCACGGAGATCCACACCAGCTACAGACCTGCCCTGGAAACATTAAGCGCAACAGATACTTTGCAGTCCAGTGCTCATGTGAAACTGTCATGAAGCCAAGGTTTTGGCTGCTCCCTGTTGCATTTGCAGACCTATGAACTGCTTTATAAAAGGCTGATTTGCAAAAGACTGTTCAGCCATTAGGTTGCCAGGGCCCCTTTTCAAGGTTGAACTTGCATTATTGTGCTTTTAATAAAAATCTGGAAGTTCTGCCTTGTGGACAGCCAGCTGACAAACACAGATGTTCATCGAGGTATCGAGATAGAAGTGAGCCGATCCTGAGCTCATAAACTGTATTGGATTAAGGAAGATATTTACTAATCAATTTTTTTTTTCAAGTAATCTTTAAAATTCTTGGCAAACCTATAAATCGGTGTGGAATACAAGATTTAGGAATACAAAACAAAGCACATCCGGAGGACTTTGCTGGCACTGCTATTGCACACAGTTCCTTTGGAAAAGCAGAACTGTTCTATATTTATGTGCTTGCAAAAACATCACCATATTTCCCATCATACAGCTCATTCCTATGGAATGTAGCAACATTGTTAAATCCTTCTTGCAAAGTCGAACTCACAGAAATAAAATAAATCAGTTCTTAAACACTAGTTAAACCAACACACAACGTATAAGACCATAAGGGAAACATGATCAGTCAAGGGAGGGGGGATTTTCAATGTAGCAGCTGAGCTGGCAAACTTGGATCCCAAACCTAAATAAATATTATATAGTATTCCTGGAACAATACTGAACAGATCTCTCCAAAACATTCATGAGAACAGCTGGGATGTCCTTGTTATAGTACGGACAACCAACTCTAGACACTAGGAACCCCAGAGAAATATCAGGTGCCCTGTAGCAACATCAGGTGCACTGTCCCAGCCGAGATGGCTTGGTGTAAAGCCCAGACCCTGAGATATGCTCGTCTCTCGTTATTACCATGTACAAGCTGGACAGTTTTGATATGCAAAAAAATCTTGGACACAGACAAAAAGTTGACGTGCTTTTACAGTGAAGACCGTGTTTCCCAGCAAAACATTTGACAACATGATTATTTGTTCTTTGAAGTGATCAAATTAATACCAAAAGGGAAGTTGTCACTTTTAATTGAGCTTGAATTTTTGTGCAATGTCTGTGCTGTAAGAAAAAAAAAATCATCTTGTATTTGAATGAATAACTCAATAACTTCATTGTTTTTATTAAAATGGTGTTGTACTCATAAATATAATACTAAATACAACCTCAGAGGCAAAAATAGACAATGAAAATAAATTTGAGCAATAAGGACACATAAGGAATGAGTTATAGTTATAAGAGCAGAGGATTTGGGAATGCAGTCTTTTCCACACGCATAAAAGATTGATTCTCTCTCTTTTTGTCACTTCCCGATTTTGTAAGTATCTGCCTCGAAACACTTGCTTGGGAAAGTGGGAGTGGGAAGGTGGGGGGCTGCGTGAGAGTTACAGCTTGCTAAGCATATGGCGACACACATGTCCGTATTAGCAAATGCTTACTTACCCAATATATCAGCAGCCCTCACAGTCTTCTTTAGGAATAAGACAGAAATAAATGCACTACCTAGAGCAGAAATATAAAAACCTTTTTTTTATATTCGATAAAATATCAAGTACTATAGCAAAAAAGCTGCCCCGGGCCAAGTACAAATATATCTCATGGCTGTTGTTGTTGCGCTATACCATGATATAACCAGTCAGGAGTCCATTCCGGCAACCAAACAACCCTCAGTTTTTCTAAGATTTTAAATGTATCCAGCAGGCTCTTACGTGGTTGAAGAGATGCAATACCCTTCCTGTCTCCCACGCAGACACTGCTTAAACTGCTCTGATTCAGTCATATGTGGAAGTGTCAGGAAAGCTGGGCACTGATCAGCCTTACTGTTCCAATCCCCATTTTGCCACCAACTCACTGTATGGACCTGCTCAAGGCAAATTGCCTCATAGAAGGATAAAATCCTGCTTCTTTAGACTTCAGTGTATTAATATAAGAAAAGTAGCAGCAGTACAACTAAGAGGAAGGAAGCTACTGCAAAAGCATAATATTTAGTATGAACTAAGAAAGCGGTCATGATGCCTGCAACAGCCAAGTGGAAGAACCAACATATGTACCATACAGGAGCACTGCGAGTGGTCTTTTAAAGTGACTTGTAATGAGGAAAGAGAAAAATGGAACTGAGCCCTGGAAATGACCTCCTTTTCCCTGGGCAACTCTTTCCCTTGTCCAGCTCTCGCATCATTCCTATGCCAGCTCCTAGCCCTGCCTCTCCTGGAAGGGCAGCGGTGGGTGGGTGAGTAGCAGTAGTCATCAGGCCAGGATTTCTGGTAAGCAGCTCCGTGTGGACATGTGCTAGAGAAGGAAGAAGGGGTTTGGACTTAAGATGTATGAGGCTGTTGGCCACCTGGGAGAGATTGCTCTATTCCAGCACACAACATTAGAGCACCTACTTCTAAGGAGAAGCAAAAGAGGCTGAGTAGCTCCTACGTAAAAGAGATGAGGAAAGGCCTTTGGGAGAGGTGCATTGCTAATGTTACATTCATTTAGATTCATTTAGAAAGAATCTGCCCAGGAGGGACAGTGAAGGCGCACATTGAAGCTAAATCATGGGATGCTGTTACAAGAACTCTGTTCCTGCCTACAGCGTGAAATCCGTGGTGTATTCTTGAAATAACAGTTCAACCTTTTTGCAACCATCTTTGCCTCATTATCTCAATTGTTCTGATGGAAAATAGGATTCATAGTTAGCAAGTAGGTGTACTCTAGATAAATCTAGGGAGGTTCGTACCAAGAGGTAAACAGAGAACTGGAATACAGCATCATGTCTGTGTTATTCAGTCAGGAGACAATCAGATATAGCAGAAGTTATAAATTTAAACTGTATCAAGTGTGATGGAAATCTATGCAAATGAATAAGCGCAATAAAAGAATCTTCAACCGAAAATGCCTGACATTGTTCTCTTTATTCAATGTCTCAGTGACAATTTTGCTAGAGAAAAGACACCAGTATCCAGGCAACACTGGCAATAGCAGAGCTACCTAGCTCTAGAAAAGAGAGGACAAAAACCAGGAAAGAAGCAGCAGCAGCAATCCAAGATAGTGCAGAAATTAATTACTGCTCTGTCTCCCTGCTGTTGTAGCTCTCCCAAACTCCACTTCAGCCCACCCACCTAGGCAGTCATTGTCACAGCAAAGACTTGCTGCTTTATGAACTGAAGCTTCAGTGTCTGGGCTCTCTGCACTCAGCAGAGATACAGTAAATGCAATTTAGGGTTCAATTCTAGTGTTGGCATGCAGTTTGGGGTGAGATGAGTTATACCCAAAATTCCACTACCTGCTTCTCTGGCGATGACAAACAGAAGCTTGGGGGGATCACAATCTTGGAGGCTGGCAGTGGGCACAGGGAGGCACTGGAATGCATCCAGGTAATGAAAGTTGTCACTCAGCCTGTCATCCACTTTAATAATGCATTCAGATGGGGAAAGCTCTTTCTCCAGAGATAGCTGGTAATGCACAAGAGATCATGAGCTTAACAGAAAGTATGTATAATTAATGCGCTTTATGATGTGTAATATGTAGAGGAATCTAAAAATAGGAGAGGTTTTAAGAACACATATTAGGCCATCTGGGATTGGAGGAAAAACTGAAGTAAGAGGGGAGGTGCAACACCAAGGTGAGGAGAGTGCGACCCAGGAGAGACTCTGAACACAGAAGACAACTGCCCCTGTAAATAAGCCACCAACACTTCATATGCATTCAAGTGAAGAAAAGAAGCAAATGGGATAAACCTAAGTGAAGAATCAGAGAAGAGCTATGCAGAACTGATAAGATGCTAGAGGACATACACAACTGATGAGCAGCCTGGCTAACTCCGGCTGTTACCTTCAGGGCTGAATTTTAAGCAAGTTATGGTAGCACAGCCAAGAAAGCAGCTTCTTATTACACACTGCCTAACACAACATTTAAATTTTATTATTTTTTTTTTTTAATTTTCTGGGGTTTGAGCTCCATAAGCTTGACTTTTAAATAGCCTTTTATCTTCTTCAGTTTGCAGGGCAGGTTTGAACCAGGTTAAATCAAAGAAACACAGGGCAGATATCTTGACACAGACAGTGAGGAGCCAGAGGAGAAGGCATATGAAGGGAGCCTGTGAGCCCCAGGAGCACAGGCTGCCCTTTACTCACTTTGCCTTCTGCTGGCTTTGCAGCTTTCCCTGGACAGCAAGACTAATGCCAGGTGCCAACATGCACCCCAGGAGCCCAGTGAGAAATTCACAGTCCTCACAGCTGTTCTGCCCCTCTTCCTTAACTCCTTTGGGCTCCAGCTTGCAGTCTCATGTACATTTAGCTGCTTAAGACATTAACTCCTCCAGAAAAGGCAGTTTAAGACAATATGCTAGATGGTCAACGCGCTCCGCCCATCATCTCCTCTCTGCCTGGTGGCCTCCAAGCTGACCCTGCTGTGAGCAGCAGGTTGGGTTAGGGAACTCCTGAAGTCCCTTCCAACCTGAGTTACCCTAAGACCTTGTGAATCCTCGGCACAAGAGTAAGTGGGCAGCCAGAGGCCCCAGCTAAGCCCACCAGATATATGAGTGAAAGACCTCACTGTCCCTCAACTTCAGCTCTGAAATGCAGCCCTGCTGAAACCCCTGTGCTCAGCTCCCCAGACTCTCTGCTCCTTCCTCACCATCCCTCAGACCACAGGCAAGGTGTGTCCTGTCTTCCCGCTTCTCCTCCACAACACCAGTGGTATTACACCGTCGCGCTTTCTTCCTAGCTGGCTTTCCCTTCACCATGATTTCGCCCCAGCATGAGTCTAACTTCCTACCACCCAGCTCCAATTTTTCCTTTTCCATGCCAAGGTCCTCTAGTTCCCCCTCTGTCACAGAAGCTGTCTGCCTCCTCCTCCTCTGCCATTATACTGATGTGGGAAATAAAACACTGAACATTATGTTCAGATCTACTGATTAATAGACTGAGGAACTTGGGCAATTGCTGTGCTGAAAAGTATTAATGTGTCTTTGCAACTGTTCATTTGTTTGCCTGTGTTTTTTTAAAAGCTATGGACAGTTACAGAGATTGAGATCTGTGTCAGAGGGAGGAATAGCCTCTGATTTTTTTTAATTGGTCAGCAATAGAATACGACATTAAAGAGAAAAACAGACAAAAAAAATTGTGTCAAAGTGTAAGCTGGCAACAGCTTGGCAGCAAAGCAAGCAATTTATCATTGTTTTGAAGCCTTGTTGGTTTTGAGCCACTGGTTTTGGCAACACAACACATGTACAACTCTAAGCCCGAATTGTCAGCCTGTAAGTCACTGAAGCAAAGACTCCATCCCTGGTCGTTTGAGAAGATTTGTAAACTTTTGGGTGAATCAGAACATTTTTAGCTTTTCAACTGATTACTAAGGTAAAACTTTCAAAACTAGGCACAGATCCTACTCCCACTGAGGGCGGTGGCAGATAGACTGCTAGATCTAGAGAAGGGCAGAAAGTCTGTGAGATGATCTGTTAAGTATTAAACATTACAGAACCAACATGTCCTAATGAAATCCTTGAGTTTATTTCATGCTTTGATTGCATCATGCTTATGTTAACATCCACATATTGAGAAGCAAATAGGTCCTGTACAATATCAGTATCTACATGACAGAGCCTTTCTGAAAGCTCATGAAACTCTTCCATCTGGAAATACAGTTAGTATTTCAAATGAAAAATATTATGACTTGGCACTACATCAAAATCACGATAAATAAAAACTATTGGGTAGAAAATGGCAAAAAAAGAGTTTGTTCAGGAGCTTAATTGTTCTGTTGAAACAACTTCATCTTTCCATGCATCAGCATAAACCAGGTTGGTTTGTATTCATTGTTGAATGAATATATATTCACTATATATTGAATGAATATATATTCACATTATTGAATGAATAGATCTCCACTGCAGCATATGAATTTCAATTTAAATTGAAAAAATGCTAGAAAATGTCTATTTCTGCATGATATGCAATTAAGCACCTTAAGAGAGGGCTGTAATGGTGCCACACATAGTTTAGTCAGCTGCTCATTCTCTTCAGAGAGTGATCATTTACGGTTATCTCCATATGTAGGTTTTCTCCAACACAAATAGAAATAAAGAGTAGCGTGATATGTGGGTTCTGCCACTAGCAGACACTGAATGGTGAGAACCCAGCTCACAAAACAACTCCTCTGCCTCCTAGACATGAAAGCTGCAGTTAGGATTGTTTCTGGTTTGTTTCTTTAAGAAAGGGATAATACACAATTGGAAAAGTTAGACATAAAATACGTACTGATCTGTAGAGTGTAGTTTCTATATTTTGTCCCATCCAGCCTTAAAAAACTCGAATGAAAGAGTGTCCATCACTTATTTTTCCTACCCAAAAATATTTCAAAAAAAAGTATATTTCATTATTAAGTTATTTTCCTGCTACTGAGGTTATTTATGAATCTCATCTTCTTACCTCTATTTTTATTACCAGGTCTTACACAAAATAATTCATTTCATAACTGTTCATAATGTCAAATATTAGAATATCCTTCTTTTTCCTCTTTTCAATTACTAGATGAGCTTTATGTATTATATTAAATAGATTAGTACTCTCCTCATAGATGCACGGATTGCTTTTACTGCTGCTGTTTTGTTGAATAGTTTTCCAATAAAACCACAAAATTTATTATTTGCCTCAAACGTTCATTCTGTTAAGCTTAACTGATTCAGTCAAGTAAAGGTATTTAAAAACACCCATTCTGTAGAATAATTTTGTACCCATTTCACTGGTGGCCTGGATGAAATACCAAAGGAGGAGTACTAGCCACGATTCAAAGACTATTGTTTAATGTTTGCACCTTTCCCAGTTTGTGCAACAAGAAAAACATTTCACTTTGAGACCAAGCATTTATGTTGTTTTGTGCAACTTAAGGGTCTACCTCCATCTAATGAAGCAGTTTAAGCTCACCCGGTTGATTTTTCCACTAAATCTGTTCAGCGGTGCTCAAGCTGTCAGAATGCAGTTGCTGACGGTCATATGTTAGGATGTGACCTTAAAGTATGCTTCGTACAGAGAGATCCTCAGTCTGCCTTCCAAGCTGAAGAGATTCAGGACCATCCCAGTACAGACGCACTTGGAGATGCTTTTATCCATGCCCGAACTCAAGCTATTGTAGTCTGCCACACAGCCAGGAAGATGTGGAGAGATGGTGAGGCAGGTAGCATATTTGATCACTGCAGCTCAAACGAGCACCAGGTAAAGGGGGCAGAAAATGGGGACCACGCCTTCCTGGGCAAGTACCAGTATTTCCACAGGGGATCCAGAGGCTGCACACTAAGAGGGGGACAAGAAGAAAGGCTGAACTGATGAGGCTGCCAGTCATGAGGGGAATGTGGTTTAGCTGAAGGATCGTGTGAAAAAAATTATTAAGAAAGAGTGCCCAAGCATTTTTATTGAACACGTTCAGAAGGAAAGGAGCTGGTTTGGAGAAGGGAGCTGCGCTCACAGTCTTGGTGCAGACTGGGAGGGACAGAAGGACAGGAAGCACAGACGGCCTCTGATGCCCATGCACAAGGCACAAGGACAGGCAAGTCCATATGCACTCTGCAGGCACTGACAGATAAATCACAGCTGGTTTTGAGTACCTGTAGCACAATCTCCACGGTGGAGTCTGCATAGACAATCCATGCCTGAGAATCTCCCTGTCCCAAGGCTATGAGCTTAAAAACTCCTTCCTCTTATCCTGCCTACATCTCAGTTATACTGTCTTGCTCAAGGGGACGGCAGAAGCTCAAGGAAAACCAGACTGCTGACCTACTATGGGTCATGTTGTGGTAGACAGGGGAGAAGATCCAGGTATGAGGACAATGGATGCATTCTGACCTCATGGGACCTGGGTCTTCTTCAGGGCCAGGTCAGGGAGAATTAACACAAATTTGGAGAAACTTAAGAATACCTGTGTGCATAGCCAGAGTTAAACAGAGAGCTAGCCCTCCCCAAGACATCTGGGAACAAATTCATTACAGCTAATTGACTACTCAAACCTACTCTTAGTTTATATGATAGATATTAATGGTGCACTGAACACAAAGGAAGATATAACAGAATTTAGTCAGTTGGTGCGTGACCTCTTGAGAGCTACCCTGCACACTGAACATGTAACATTTCTAACATGATTAAATATTAGTACTGGAAAAGTGGTGCACAAAACTTGAAAAAAAATTCCCCATCCTTAATGCCATATTCTAATAAAAAACCAAGCTAAATCTCAGAGGAATTGCTCAACAGAGAGACCATTAAGGTGAGCTTAATTCTGGAAACTGGATTATAGGGTGTACACACTGCAGAGAGAAGGAAGAACCCTGAAAATCCTTTTGTTGCATCTTCTAGACAAGTACAAATAACGTATTTTAAAGAATAGTTTGGTGAACTTTTCCCAGTTCTCACTAGTAACAGAGTTCTTGAAATCCTAAGTTCTCAGGCCATAACGATGTTACATTAGAGTGAGTGGGAGAAATCCTTTTCTACATGAATATTTGAGAATCTTTTTCTTAAAGCACCATCAGGGATATCAATTTTCAAAGCCTAAAGCAATTTCTTACCCCACAGCTATTTAGAAGGAGCATATGAAAATGCAAAGGGATCTCAACAATGTCAGTCTAAATGAGTTAAGTGTAAAACAACTCTCTACAGAATGATGAAACCTGCAGAAGAAATTATCTCTGATACCACTGGCCTCTCCTCATCCTCCCCACGCCCAAGTTGTTTCTGCAGGCAAAAGCAAGACAATGAGATAAAAACCACAGCAGCCTAAAATTACCCACGCTACATGTAAAACATGATTTTTAATTTTTAAGTATAAAAAGCTTTTTAATGAACACATCAAACGTACTACTCCTCCACTTTTAAATTGAAAATTTACCAATTTCTCCTCTTGAAGACAACAACTGCTGTCTTCTCAAACTATTTAAAACCCTGAACAGATGTAGAGCTTGCATCACTGCAACCACACACAGAAATACTTCCACTGTGTAAGAAGAAAAATATAGTCTTTGTAGCTTAATTCTAAGGAAAAAAAAAATATTAAAATCTACTGGTGTCAAGCCAATTCATGGTCTGTGGTGCTGGATTCTTTCTAAAACTGAGCCATCAGAAGCACCCAGCTCAATAGAATGAGACACAAACTTTTCACTATTTAATTGATACCGGGTTAAGTGCAAAATTTAGTTGGATGCAGTTAAATGTGGTAGCAGAGCATAATAGATGTTGGCTCCATCTATTTTAAGACCCAGGATGCTTCCTGTCTCAGAGGTCTGGAGATACGTGATGGGTACAGCCCAAATCCGTTCTGGGCAGAGACCCCAGTCTGCCTTATCCTTCTCCAAAACCCTGGTTTCCAAGCAAAGGAAACTTTCCGTGCAGACCCAGAGTGAAGGATCTTCAGAGAATCCCCTGGATGACCGGGCATACTGCAACGCACATTTCCCCTCGGTACACCGTAAGTACTGAGTACCCAATGTCAGTGAGAGTCAGCTCTTACCACGTGGGATGTGTTGACACCAAATTTTGAAAAAATGCTTCAGAAGGGTGGACTAGGCTTCAGATGCACACTTGGAGTTTGTTATCAAGTGCTTAACTTCTTCATTTAAAAAACTAACATATGAAAGACACACATTCAACAATACCTCAAAACAACTGCAAATTAGACTGTGCAAAGTCCACCCTCCACCACCTAAAAGAGGTCACAATTTAATGAGAAAAATATTTCTTAAAGACCTGCTGCCTAAATGATCCTTTGCCCAGTTGTTAGCAGATGATGAACATGTGTCCTGGTCAGTTTGTCATCACCCTCAATGACGGACTCTTGTAAATTTAAAAGGATGCGCTCTCTCTCTGGCCTTAATTTCAGAAGACAGGAGAGGATCTAATGGTAGGAAGTGTTACTGGGAAGTTATTGTTGTAATTGGCTCTCTACATTAGTTTTACTTTCCCTTCCTTAAGGGACTATTTGCTAGACTAAATAAAATTTCAGATATCTCTATTGTTTGGGCTATGAAATGGATACTGTCAGCTGATATATGGGAATGGAATATAAGATTAAAGTGCTTTCTGGCATCTTCCAGGATCAGCATTTTGNAAAAAAAAAAAAAGTGGATGAAAATTTTGATAAGCTATAACAGGAAACTGGTTTCTTGGAATTTGTTATAAGTAAGGGGAAATGGAGAATGGAGGAAACAGATGCAACATTTCTTTGCATATTGCAAAGGTAAAGAAGAGGGAATCTGCCCAGATAAAAATAAACCTTAAGTGTGACCTCTTTTTTGTAGCAGTTTAATAACCAATGGAAATGTTTTCCCTTCCCACTGCTTTTCACTTCTTCTTTCTAGATTTCTATATTTGCATTTTATTCAGTTTGGGCAACAAACTAGATTGGTCAATGTCCCTTTATATTCAGAGACATCTGGAAATGTCTACAATTGTTAAAGATATAACTGCTGCTACCAAAATCACACTGGGATATGTCATATTAATTTACATTTTCATCTCAGGTAATATCTCATTCCTTTCTTTGAGAAATGTTTCCTACAATGGTGAACTACTGTGGCTTTATATCTCATTCTCCAAAATTCTGCAATAGTTTAACATTAAGGGTTACGGTAAATTGCCTGCAGTTTCCCTCGCCAATATCCCTTTGCTAAATTGCACACACATATGGTTGGCTGCCTCCTTCCACTACAGCCGGGCAGTCCACCGGGAAGATAATTCATCTTTTCTGCCTTCCCATGCAGAATCACTCACTGCGGTGTCACTTCCAAGCATGAACCTGGTAGCAGGAGACAGACCATGAAATGTTATATCACTTGTCAATAACAAGCGAAGGAGCTCCAGTGTGTGACGAGCTGTTGTGGTATCTCAGCCCTGGATGGTTCAGCTGTGGACATGAAGCGACTCGATTAAGAGATACAGCTGCACCCTGGATTCCCGTTGTCACAGCCTCTGTACAATATCGCCTTGTCCACTCTGCTTTGCATTAGCACAACATGATAACATATTTTAAAAGGTATGTTTCTTTATCAAAGGAACACACATCTCATACCTGTCAATACCTTAATTACAAAAAACCCACATGAAGTAAAGAGTAAGATCACATCAAATAAGTCCTACGGATAGGACTTCTGCTAAAGAGTAATTAATCTGCACATGAAGGAACAAATGAAGAACTTTGATAACATCCTTAAATAAACCAAACATTTTAGGAAACCTCTATGCCCTTTTTGTCACACGCCGCAGAGAGTGAAGCAAGTTTGCCCATGTCAACATGAATCATGGCGTTGGGCAGGGGACTGGCAGAGGAAACTGCTTGGTGTGACAGGAGCATAGAAAACGCGTTGTAGGTGCTCAGGACCAGACCACAGCTCTGTGCGGTCAGCAGGATGCCAGCCCCCCATTTTGGGGGCTTGCAGAGCCAGCAACGCTGGTACAGCCTTGGGTGGCAAACTAGCAGAGCACAGCGTGACACAAATACAAAACTATGGAAAAAGAAATATGTTAGAAGAGTTTCTGAGTTAAGTAGAGGGTTTGTGTTAAACTGTCAGCTCATGTAATTGTATGAATAATTTCTTTTCAAACCACAACATTAACATTTTCCCCCTGTGTTCCTGCTGCAGTTCCTGCGGTATTATTCCTCTAGTCACAAACAAGCGTTCAATCAAAGCATGTACCCAAGCAAAAAAATGGCAAACCATCTCACCTATGACAGATACACATCCCAGCGGAGCGACAAGGGCAACAGGGGCAAATCCATAGGCTACGAAATTGCCCACCTCTCCGAGCCCCAGGAGGGTAATCCCACACCACCACAGCTTGCTCGTGTAGTAGGGCTTCGGCTCTGTTTTGCAAGCCAGCCGGAGATGAGAGCATTTCTAGAAAATTAATTATTAGGAACAGGCATGAAAAGAAAGACTTCCATTGTGTTCTTATGTCTGACAAAAGTGGAATAATTAAGGGGGCTGTCAAATTCAAATTCCAGGTGTGTCAAGGTTTTCTTTTTAAACATGACTTTCAGCTTGCTGTTGCAGACACACTGCTTTGTGTTACCTCAGTGCTGCTTTAGATGTGTGCTCTCTTAGCTGTGGTGGAAATGACTGAAAAATTAGATCTCTCAATAAACCTGAAAAATATTAAATGAATACTAGCTAATGCTTCATAGCTATCACTGCACGCCCTTGTTCTTCTCCCAAAGCAAAGCTCGGCAGTTGTGCTGTGAATCGGGAAACGCTCAAAGGTAGGAGATGGGGCAAAATCAGAACTGTGGCAACAAGCTGGGAGAAGGGGACCAGAAGGCATGGTGTTCTGGCTCCCTGATACATATCCTAGCCAGAAATACAATTTCAAAATGCAAAAGCCAGCACTTAACCAAATCTGCTGTAGGGAGGACTCAAAATTAATTGGGTAGGATTTAGGATTTGGTTACAATCTCCTGTTTGACCTTAGACCTCAGATAAAGCATTATTTTCAGAAGGAAAACCAGCTACAGCTGTGTACAATAGGTACAATATATACTCAAGTAATATTGTTACTTGGTGAAGGTAGCATTGACACATGTTGTAATTGTTTTCTCTCTGGCTGTCCAGCAATAACCTGTCTATAACAAGATAACCTGACTTTGATCACATTGATCTTCTGCAACAAAGTCCAGGCAGTCTCCATGAGGAAGGTGTCATGACTGGGAAGGATGCAATGTTTACCACGTTAGTTCTGCAGAATATTGCTTCCTTTCTCAGATTTCTCCCTGGTCTCTTCTGCACAGGGAGGGAAATGGGTCGAAAAAGTTGGAAACCAAACAATGCAACTGCTGCAGTATAAATGGTGGAAAATACTTTTTTTTTCCCCCATCTCTTGATATTTGATTTTGGAAGTCTCCCTGCAGAGTCCCAGGGAAGTTATAAACAATTTTCCTCATACTCCCATTCAACTCTGTAGGCTATGCTACAGAGTATGGGCCAAACAGTAATGTCACACCATAGACTCAGTCATTCCTCTTGTTGAGAGGATGCAGCACAGTATTGCAGCTTTCATGTTGTGGAACATGTTCAGGGGATGAACACCTGGGGAGAAGTTTAGCCCTCAAAGGAGAAAGGGAGTGTAAGGAAATCGTACTTCCCTGAGCCACATACCAGCAATTCACAGTAACATACAGGTTTTTGCATGTTCCATTTTTATAAACAAGCAAACAAACAAACAAAGCCCAATAAAGATCAAATTGAAATTAATTTTAAATAATATTAAAATTAAAACCCAAAATGTCTGCTGAAAACCAAGCAGAACAAGTTCTTAACTGAATCCTGAGCCCTGGTTTCTCCCCAGATTCTTGTAGGAATAATTCTTGAGGGCAGAGTGTGATTGAAAAGATGTGCGATGAACGCAGGAGGGCGAGCACAGCGGCTTCCCTCCAGCCTTCTTTCTCCAGATGTCTGCTGCCTTTGCATAGTAATGTGTGTGGATGGTATTTAGGTGGAGGCTGTTTATAAGCCAGCTGAAATGCATTGCAAATGGTGGGCTGTTCTTTAGCTGACAGCCAGCTGGAGGGAAGAGAGGGAGGATAACCAGTTGCATAGTGGGAAAAGGAGAGTAAACAATAAAATTTGACCTGTCCATTTAATATGACTGTGAAAATAAATGTTGAGCTCTAGGGAAAGTCATTATCCATAATTATAAGATCATAAGATAAGTGGAGAAAAACCTGTTTTAAAGGATAAATAAAAGTTTCAGCTGAAACTGTCTGTCAAATGGCAATGCAGAGCTATTGGGTTTTCCTGAACAGCATTTATAAAGCTGGAAGATATTTCAAATCCAGTAAACTGTTTGTTTGTTTGTTGACTGTTTGTCATTTGACTGTTACTGATTACCAGTCAATATAAGTCTGTCTGCATGCCTCAGTACATTCCCTGGCAAAGCAGCCACTTTGGCACTCGCTGCCCTCACCAGACATAAGATACGAAGTTTGAACAGCCTCGTTATTACAGGCTGGTCTGAATTTCCACTTCACCAACACGAGTTTTTCCATTGAAACAGAGCCTGTCCTAGTACTGTCACCGTCAGCAGGTTGGAACTCACATTGGAGAGGCAGCAGTCATCTCAACCTGCCTGCCGTCTCTGGCTAACCAGATTTCTTTCTACGGGATTCTCCAACTGCAATACTTAAAATAGAAGGGAATCAGTGAAGAACCTTCCAGCATCAATAAAATGGGTTATTATGAATAGGAGACTTCATATTCCACAGCTTTCTGTTTGTTTCTGTTGTTTCTGTTGCTGAAAAAGCAAGAAGCAAGTTTTATATGAGACATATACAACTCTTAAAATGTAAGCT
Organism: Chionis minor; assembly: GCA_013398295.1. NCBI lineage: Eukaryota > Metazoa > Chordata > Aves > Charadriiformes > Chionidae > Chionis > Chionis minor. Next base: position 112,327 of record VZSF01005793.1, on the reverse strand, counting down.
AGCAAAAGCGCTTTTTCTGGACAACTTACACAACAATGTCTTCTGCACATTAAAAACCTTTGCTAGAAGACCTAAAAATACCATGAAGACTACAAGAGACAGATTATAATGACTTATTTACTTTCTACTGAGTATGTATTCTAATTATTAATATAGAAAGTATCTTATAAATCTCATCCTACAGCCCTTTGCCATAGTTGTAAGGTTGGCACCTCCCTTTGCTTTTATGATTTAAAATAATATTTACTCAGATTATTTTATCCTAATTGCAGAAGGAAAACTAATTGGCCAAAACCATTTTGGGGCCCAATATTGCAAAAAATTGTATGCCTCTATGCATTTAATTACATTAATCGCTTCATTAAGCAGTGTCTAAGATCTTGTGGTCAATTTCATTTTAAATTTGGACACTCTGAGACAGGTTCATGTGATGTCCAGTGGGACCAGAGGCAGGTCACAGCTGGTATGTGCATATTACAATGAGGAGGAGGAGTTACGAATGTTTTTTCTCTTCCCGTATGAGAATCACAGCACAGAACAGGTTGAGAGCTAGCATACTGCCAACAAGTACAGCAGGGCACTGTTAAACTCCAGTTAAAGAAAGGGAATGTTTATTAAATGCAACAAAATTTGTGTTTGGAACTTCACCATAAAACCAAATTGTAACACAGATTATTTGCTAAATATAAACAACTCTGAATAAAGAGAAATAATTCATACCTGTATATTCAGAGAGATGCTAATCAGAAAATTTGAAGCAGCAGCAAGTAAAACTCCCAAGAGCTGAGTCTGCAAGATCACAAAACAAAGAAATACAAAAATACTTCTTATTAAGAACAATGTAACACTGGTTTCCTGATAGCACATTGTAACCCAATAAAAAATAAATTATTGCACTTTTCAGTCACTGAGTTCATGCTGCACTGAGTAAACCGATAAAAAATACCTCTGCACAGTTGACTGGGTCTTAAGTAGTAAACAACTGGGAACAGAAAGGGCATCCCAGTGGAGGAGGTGGTCTTGCTGTCCTTCAGTAGAACACCTTCTTAAATCTCATGAAATAAAAAACTAGACAGGTCTCAGCTGAACACTACACACAGGTATTCTTCTTTTCCAAAAAAGGACCTGTTTTGTTACATAATCCAGAAGGAAAATCAACAGCAATCGAACTGTTCATATTGGGACACAATTATCTTATGTGTTAACATACGCACTGTTTGACAGGGCAGCCAGGAACATAGGTCTCCTGATAGTTTCTTTAATGTATTGTGTTATTTCATCAAATTATTTTCTAATCAGCCTGTCTAATTTTCAGAAAGATTTGCAAACTTTCTATGAAGCTGAGAAATTAAAAATATTCAAGCAGGATTCACTGTTTTGGAAAGCAGCCATTTAAAGATGCCATTTCAGCGAGCTCAAATAACCGGTACATGGTAGAGCTCCCTTTCTGCTCTCAAAAAGTTGTAACACTTTGTATGTTGTCATAAGTGTATTCAAGACCCGTTCAAGGTCACTGGTGTAGCGCTGTAAGGAGCCCCGTTAGCTTGTAGAGAAGACAAATGTACTATCAGTGAGTTTTTATAAACAAGGTCATGGTAACATAACCCAGCATAAGCATTGCAAGCTGTAAAGCAGCATCCAATGCAGTGCTCGCAGCCTCAGCTTTCATGACTCTTCTCCAAGAAGGTCCCTGGGCACCTATGAGCATGCAGTGCCTACCAGCCACAGGGACTGTTGCCCCTCAGCATTTATGAAGAACAGTATGTGGCCTAACTTCTTGGAGATGACGATATGAGGAGATCATTATGGCCAAATAATTCCCAGACTAGGAAAGGGCATCCCCCAAAATGTGAAGAAACAACAGCCTTATTACACAGGGATGATAACATTCTTATTTAAGAGACACAGCTGAATCCAACTGTCTCCAGCCCATGTACTTCTGCAGCAGCCTAGACGCAGAAAGAGAAGCAGAACAGAATCGCTCTGGGTGAAATGCTGGGCTGACTGCCAGGTGTCACCAAGACGCAGTTGACAGGTACAAGGGGATGCAGAGAGGAACGCAGGAGGTGAGAGGGTCTGTGCCAAGTCATACAGCATCAGTGCCACAGCCTGGGTGCAAGAAGTGTTCAACAAGAAGCATTAATCAAGAGTTTTGCCCGTACCCTCTGGTGCCTGGCCACTGGAGGTCCTTCACATCTTGCATCCTCTCCCCTCCTGCCCCACTTTCCCCCAGTGGATGCTCCAGCAGCACATCCTGGGCTGTCACACACGGTGTGTTTTCCACCTCGGCACAGACGTCCCTGCTGAGATTAGGCACCAGCTGCCACAGGGGCAGGAGCAGCCTCGCAGCCTCCTTACACACTGGGGAAATGCTGTCAAACGGCTCCTGCCCAGGTCCCCGCAGGAGCAGAGGGGATGGGTTTTCCTTCCTACACCTTTGATGCTGGTAGTACATCTTGCATGAAGTTTGACCACTTCACAGGTGGATTATTGCACTGTCCTCATCATCCTGCACACACAGCAGCTTCAATAAAACAGCAGTTAAATCAAAATTGTTTTCTTGCTCCCAAAGACTTGTTCTTTTTAAATGACAACATGCTCCCTTGTGAGAGGGTGGAGAAGTGGCCTTGTCAGCTTCGTCATGAAGGGTTTAAGAAAAAGGAGACAGCAGGGAATAGAACACAGAAACTGCCACCTCATTTACCCCGTCATTTTATTGCTTTCACATCAGTAATTGTGATACATCTGTACTACTCCCAGCAGAGAACCCAGTCTCTCTGCAGCTCTTTCCATTTCAGCAGCGGATCCTGCCTTCACGGCTGCATCTCTGGATAACCCCTTGCAGCTCCTTACTCCCAGCTTTCAGCCCTGGGTCACAGACACTGTGCAGGACTCCGGAGACAACCAGCACCCGAGGGAGGAGACACGGTTGGTCTCAAGCCAGCCCAAAGGAGGGTCTCCATCCAGCTCTTGAGTAAAACTTACATGCAGCTGGTGGGCAGAGGATGAGGTGACATGTTCCATCTGTCATCCAAATAAATGTGCAAAATCCGCATTTGGGTACCCATGATGACCTGAATATCTGCTGCCAGAGACTGTGAATCAAATGCCTCTTTCATAGTTTAACACACTGCGTGGATAGGCATGCCTATGACTTGGAAATCTTCCAATGCATCACCGGTGTGTTCCCAGAATTGACTGCTTTCATACCATGGCGGTTGCTTCCTCAGCTACATCTGAGCTTGGCTCAGATATCCTTATGGGACATGTAAGATTTCTAACGTGTTGACATCCCTGTGTCTGAACAGGAACCATCTCCCAAGTCAGTCATCTTCTTACAGGTTCCAGAAATTGCCAGGAACAGAGAACAGGTCAAAAACTTGGATCTTAGTCTTCATTTTCTGGGAAATACTGAGACATTTGTGACCACTGTCTTGGTACTTCCCTGTGAAATACCAAGACCAGTATGTCCCTCAGCTGGGGGTGGGCTGGGACAAGGGTCTGTGGGTGGGTCTGGCTCAGCAGGATGCATGGATGGGCAGGGAAGGGCTGTGGGGAGCTGGAGACCAGCCCTGCTGTGGCACGGCTGGAGCAGAGGCTGGCAGCCCCAGGGGGCAGACATGAAGTCCTGGGCTGTGGGCAGGGTGGGAGAGGCCCAGGGATGGGCAGGGCTGTGGCGGCCCCCAAGTCCCTGACAAACACAGGCAAAGCTGTTGAGGTGACACTCCCTTGTGTCTAACTTAGGCAACCTTCTGTGTCTGCACATAAGGGAAAACAGCGCGTGTATGATCAAGGCAAAGTCGCAGTGGCAGCCTGGGCTCAGTCCTTACCCTCGTTGCTCAGGTCATTTTATCCTAATGACCACATGTTTCACCTGAGCGCTGCTGTTGGCATATATACTGCGCTGCCTGCTCTGGCATGACATGTGCTAATGAGCTCTGTTTAATACGGTGATAGCACCATACTTCCAAACCCAGGGCTGGACAGACCCCTGAAGATTAAAAGCAGGGCGCGATCCCCTCAGGAGATCAAATATCACATGGATCCGCTCAGGGACATGAGATGAAAGTACAGTAACACCATGCAGCCATAGCATGGCAAAACTGTCTTGTGCAGGTTCATACTCAGATATGCCAATATTAAAGAAAACAACAGGGAGCAAAAATGCACTAAAGAGGAAAATTAGATCACAAACTTCACAAATCAGAGTGCATCTTAAATCAGCAGACAATTTCTAATGCACACAAGCTATCACATAGGGAAGCGCTCAAAGCAAGAGAGAAAAGAATAGGATACCATCTCAGGCTAGAAAAACCACGCATAAATGAAAGATGACTCGCAACAGAAGATAGGCCATCCTATCAAACCAAAATGGTTGCTGTATTGCCCTGAAGGCCACCACAACCCTTCTGTTCCCATCTTGTCTTGTAAAAGGTTTCATTATTTGTGCTGTGTCTGCCATTCAACATCCAGTAGAGGCTAGAGGACTGGTGGAACAGCCAGTTTTATAAGTAATAAACATGATATTCTCTGAACACAGAGTTTCCAGTTGGGATATCCAGTTGTGATATCATCTGCAGCACTGCAGGGCTTCCCACACATAAGTCTTGAGACAAACCTCCATGAGGGAATTCAGTTGCAGACACAACTTCAGAGCCACAGTGCTACTTCAGTTAACTGAGGACTTCTACAAGAAAAAGCCTTAAATATTCAAAACTGCTGGCATAAAATGCAGGTCCCTTCATCACCAAAACATCTGTCTGAACATACGGGCCACGTTGTCGGACCCCAGATTTCAAACTGTTGACGCATTCTTCCAGTGCTTCCAAATGCTTGTTACAGAAACATCCTGCCCTTAAGTTTTCCAGAAAGTGGGGAAAAAAAAAAAAACAACCCCAGAGAAATTTGATTTCCTTCACCTCAATATGGTTTGAAACAAGCCATGAAAGTCACTTGACAGCTTTGCAGTCCTTTCTAGGCAGTGCCCACGCACACAGACTGAGGCTGTGGGTCTACCAACGTTTTCCTCAGTGGCAAAGCTGGCTTGAGGAATGTCTTCCTCTGACCCCCGGTTCCCTCACTGCCTTGTTTGCATTCAAAAAATTATTTGTGAGGCTCACAAGGAACTGTTCCAGTTCTAAATGGTTCCACTGTTTGAAATAACCCTCCCAAAATATACCCTATTAGCATTATGTTCTTTATAAGACACCTGCCAACATTTAGTACCGAAGGCAGATCAAAATTCACAAGCCACGGCAAGGGTTTTTAAATCGTGACCCTGCGCAGTTTGCCAGGGGTGACAGTAGGCTGGACAGGGAGTGGTCAAGGGGGAAATGAGTTTAAGAAGTGGCAAATTTGCCTCGAGCAAGGCATCCTCAGCACTCGCCTGGCATCCCCCATCCCCGTCGCGCGAGGCCCTCGCACAAGCCCAGCGGTGGGGAAAGGAGGTTTGAATGACTGATCAGCAGGCATCCGTTTGCCAAGTGCAGTGGCAATATGCTGCTACTCAAAATAAATGAGTGGCAGCATGGCATATCGCTGCGTACGGTCTGGCTTCAAGCACTCATGCAGCACCTGGCGCTTATTTACCCTAGCACATTTTCACATCATTCCGGCAGTGTTTTAAAAGGGCATTTTACATGCAAGGTCTCTTTTTATTGTCAAAGTAAAGGAAGGGCTTTATAGCAAATGAAAGTCAGGCTAAAATCTAAATCTTTGGCACTAATTCTAATATATTTATCCTTTGCAGACTAAAATCTGCATTGGAGACTCAGTTATACAGTGAGGTGCAATTTATCCGTTACACATATGTTTTCCTAATGCCCATTAAACTGCAGTTGCCAGGCCTGTGAAATGAAAACTTTGAAAGATTAACTTAATTTGCATTGACTAAAAGCTATATGGCCATTATTTATGGAAACTTACTATGCCTATAAATTGAACTGATGAGCAGAAAAAAAACCACTTCAAATGTATGTTGCCAGCTCACTCATCAAGGCTAGTTAAATTGTTCCTCCTATTTTTCTTTGTTTCTGCATTTATTTGTGATCTAAAGGTGTTCCAACCAATGTAACAACATACACTACTTCAAAAATTACCTATAGTTTCCAGTAATTAGGATTTTGTCAGATCTCAATGGATCTTATAAAAAAAAAGCGGGGGAAAACGTCTTCTAAACTTCCAATTCTGAGTTAACTCTGAAGCAAAGGGAATTCAGAGTCCTTAACAAAAAACATATTTTTCAAAGAACCACCATGTGGAATTAGGAGAGGCTTATCATTTACCTATTATTATTCACAGAACTCTGGCTATACTCAGTGCTTTACAGATGTATAAAGAAAACAAGGTCCGTGGTTTCAATGGTTTTCATAGTGCAATTCATATACTCATGTATGGGTTCAGGCCCATATGAAGTACTGAAGGACAGCTGGAATAAGAGTAAAAGGGCAATTACCAGCACTGGAACATGTAATGAAAATACATTCGTTTTGTTCCTTGTGACATAAAAGAAAAAGGACACTGTTCAATACATAAGAAGGAGAGAATTAAAATGTTTGGCACTATCTTTGTCAGGAACAGGAGAGAGGGGACTTGGTAACTAAGTCAGAATAAATTTGAGTGAAGACAAGACAGTTTGTAGGTTTTACACAGGTCACCAAGCTGGATTCCAGACCACAGTAGACAAAGTTCATATCTCATGAATATTACAGCAGCCTTGCCCTTACTTGGTTTTACCTTTCAGTGCTTCAGAAATTTAAAATATTTTTTTTCCAGAAAAAAGACAAACTATAAAGGCTGGAAAGAGAGCCTGGTAAGTTATGAAAAGGTGTGGAAACCTGAGAGGATAAAGAAACTGCAGAAGTGGGACCCTTCTATTATTCTCTGTGCTTTAATAATTTTCATGAGACCTTACTTATATTCATCAGTCTAATTACTTTAATTAATGTCCATAATAGATAAAAAACTGAGACAAAGAATATGAATTGTGAAATATACTAAAGTAACTTTTGATGTGCTCACTAAGGCTATATAAAAACATGTTCATGCAGTATAATGTCAACAAGCTTTACAAGTAGTGGGGTTTTTTTCCTTCCTGCAGAGCTACAATCAAACCTCCCAATGCATAAATTTCAATTTCTTATTCTCAGGACACAACTCTCAAAATTAGAAATAAATGGGAGAATGGAGAAGGAGCAGAATGGATTTTTACACTGTTCTTCAAGTGAATAGCCTGGGATACTTTGCTGCATAATCAAAGACCATTACTTGTTCTCAATACTGCCGGTTAGATTGCAAATAAAAACCTCCCCAATGACTGTGTAACAGAGGCTCTAAAAATTTCAATCATAGCTGATAACATCTTAATAGAAAAATTTTCTCGAGGAGCGTCACATAACATCTCCACAGCAACTAAAGAAATGACATACCCAGAAAAGCAAGAATAGGATTATAAACTTTTGCCAGTTTCCAGGTGGCTCAGGAGAAACAAGGAGGCAATTGCTTGACCAACTTCTCCCACAAAACAGCCAGTTGTCTAGGGAATACTCCTCTGTTGCTGCCCAGGAGCAGGCTTTCTGGATATTCCTGTCTGACCCTGTCTAATTCCTTGTGAACAAAGTAAGCCTCAAGCCAGACCACTCGAAGGCTAGGTATATTAATTCCCAGAAGCTATAGCCTGGCTCCTCTCCCTGCTTCATGTGGCTCCCTGGACCCCTAAATTAAGAGCCAAGGAGGGGACACAATGCTCATGGGGAGCTGGAATATTACCGGTTCATGCCCTGCGAGATGGAGCTAGCTCTGACTGAGCTCAGAAAGACGGGCAAGCTCAAAGGGAGCTCTCTGAACAACTGGGTAAATAGTGCTGTTAAGTGTTACATGGAGTTGCAGGACAAGGCACAGAGAGTGCTGCTGGAGGGACGGCTCGCTCTGCATGTACACACAAATGTGCACACAAACCAAACACAGCTAGCTCCTTCCCTCTTGTTACTGTAGTACAAGCCTTGCCGGAGTACAAATGAGCTAGTGCTAATTCCACTTAAATCAGATACACAAAACCCTGACAGCAACGTAGCCAGCTTAATACATTATTTACCAAATCCTAAAAAAAAACCCTTTTATACAAAAATCTCCCTTTACCAGCTGAGAGGAGCAAGGGAATGACATGCCTTTTCCAGCACGCACCTCTCCAGCATCACCTTCCAACAAAGGCAGGCTTGTCTCCCATCCTGTCTCAATTAATACTCTGTTAGCTGTAACTAATCCTTCCTTTGATGTGCCCAGAAAGCACTTCTCCACATCACAATCTGAGTGAACATGTTCGGCTGTTGAACCCCAGCATCACACGTGCGGGCCAGGGGTAAATGTAGGCTGGAAATGAGGACGCTTCCAAGCTAGTGGCATTTCAGAACAGTTTCTAACAGGAGGGGGTGGGGGG
>VZSF01005793.1:30776-101732 GCA_013398295.1 Chionis minor | reverse complement strand
CCCCCCCCCCCCAGCTTCTTATGCCCCCACAGCCTACTCACTGGCAGGGCAGTGTGAGAAACATAAAAAGCCTCGATGATGTGCAAGCACTGTTCAGCAATAACTAAAACATCCCCATGTTATCAACACCTTTTTCATCGCAAATCCAAAATACAGCACCATACAAGTTCCTATGAAGAAAAGTAACTCTGGCGAAAACCAGTGCAATAGTCAAGAGATGGAGCTAGAGTCTCAATGAGATGAAAGCTGCTATTATTTGATTATTTGCTTGACTGAAGCTTCTGCAGACACTACAAGCTTTGCTCTCCGTCATCTTGACATGATGACTGAGTCTGCTGCATGATAACACAGATACTGAATGATAATGTTCATGATGCTTTAGTCACTGCAGGGAGAAAAAGATTGTCACTGCAAGAGAGAGAAACAAAGGAAAGAGATTAATGTCATTGGAAGTTAATAAATGCAAGAACCTTGCAACAATGCCAAAGTAAGAAAAAAACCCCGAACCAACAAACCACCCACAATAATGGAAATGAAACATTAAGAAATAGTAGGTTAGAGTCATAAAGCAAAGTAAATGGAGTCATGATCTATTTACTCCCAAGCTGGAGCCCCAAAAAATTAAGCCAGGTATTAATTCAGAGTTAATTATCTGCGTATAAGTCTATTATTCACACAAACCCCATGTTTTGGTTGTTTTTCACAGGAACCTCTTTCCACTGGAGATATCCTTGGCTGCTGAAGAAAAAGGCTTCCAGTGCAATCCATATCAGCTGGCAAAATGACTTCATTTTGAGCAGGATGACAATTAAGTCATCAGACATGTCATGGAAGACTCTGGTGGAGATCTTAGCTCCCATGAAGCTGATTTGGTTTTAGGGGATTAAATGTCAGCAAGAGCTAGGCTTGTCCACAAGAGGATATGTACTTCTACGTTACTACTTCAGCTCAGCCAGCATGAAAAAGCCATGTCCAAGGAGCCAGCATTTGCTCTGCTGTGAGTCACTGCCTCCACAAGCGAAGGGGTTTCCTTCCCCTTGCACTCATCATGGTCTAGACCTTGCATTCACCATAGACCTCTGCATTGCCAGATTGTTGCTGTAGAATACAACAGGATATGAATGAGAATATAACCAGAGAGTCACTGCGTGCCTCATCCAAGAGTTAAACTCCAGTGATCCCATGATTTCTCTCTATCACAGTTCCGTAATCTTTCTTCATTTCCCCAAACAGTTCTTATCACCAAACAAGGCCAAAGCCTCTAGCCTAGATGGTGTAAATCAACAATGAACATCATGGAGGAGAATGGAGTTATACTGGTATAACCTCTATTTAAGCAGTTAGTTCGATATTGACTATTTACTTTTGAGCACAATCTGCAAATATCACTGCCACATTTCTTAAGAGCTCTGCTCCAGGCCTGGCATTGATTCGCACACCAACTGGCTGTCTTTTGAAGCTGCTGGCAGTACGTTTCAAAGTCCAGATTAGTCACAGAATGGAAAGCATATCTCTCAACTGTTCACATTAAAGGTTGCCATTCTTCTGGTACAATCTGTAGTGACATTATAAACATGAGCATAACAATTTATACATGTCACCAAAACCCCAAATGGAATAATTGCAGCCTCCAGTTACTAGGTTAGCCAAAGGTCCTCACCTCCCTTATGACTGAAGTGCACAGTCTGCTGTTTGCTCATCTTTCTAAAGCTTTGGGTTTTGAGTTTGGTCAAATTTCTATTTGATTCATTTGGACTCTTTTGATTCTTTCAAACAGGAGTTAATCAGATCCAGCAGACTGTTGGAGACATGCAAGGATAAGATTCAGACATCTTTTTTTTGATTCCCAAAGCAGACTTCAAGAGCATCGAAAGAGAGAGGTCATACTTCAAAGAACAATCAAGTCTTCTTTGGGTCACAAAATTGTGACGGCCCACAGTGTCAGAGGTGAGATTTTATAAGAAGGGCAACTTTTCTTAAAAAAGAATATATCAATTAGTATTTTCCTGTTGATTTAGCCAGACAAACTGCCTTGTCAAAGAGTCAAATGAGTGCTAGGGCAAATGAAGTAGCAGAAGCACTAGATGGGAGAACACCACCTCTTTGGGTCACAGGGATGTCCTAGATCAGCAGCCTCATGAAATCTCAGGAGCAGACGGGTGTTTGCCTGAGCAGCCAGACTTTGACCCTACATCACCTTGCAACTCCCAGGCAAGGCTGTGAGACACCAAAATCAACACAGTAGCCACGGCCAATTTAATTAAGTCCATTATTTGCCAAGTAGTCTAGAAGTTGTGGGCAGGTATGTCAAAGCACTGCACTGAGCCAGGCACCTCCAAAGCAGGGTAGGGATTCAGACTCATCGCATGCCTGGTCTTTCCTACTCAGTGCTGACTAAGGGAAGAGGAGCGCTCACCCTGCTCTCCTGGCTCCAGACTAAATTTGATTCTGCTGCCTGGAGACTGTGCTGAAGAACAGTGCCTGTGTTTTAAGCCCTGTAGTCAGTGGCTGAGCTGGATATCAGACAGAGCCTGCACTATGCCCACAATCTTTCTGTAAAATAACATTTTGAAGCAGTCTAAAGCAAAAGTGATTTCTGCGCTGTATGACTTGTGACTCAAGTTTCCTTGCATTTGTCTTCTGCGCCCAGCTTTCTGACAAATGACAAGAATTGTAATGCTTCTTATTGCCTAGAAATTTCTTAATTAACATTCTCAAACCTCTTAAAACAGATTAGCGTAATTACGAAGCTCCTGTTTAACTCACTGTCACCTTAATCATTTAAAAAAACAAAATAAATGAAATGCACATGTTCTTTAATGTCCTCAGAAAACCTGAAAACTCATTTTTCCATAGCAGCTGTTGGGAGTGGACCCATTGAAAACAGTCTAAGATTTGGGAAAAATAGCCCAGTGAGAATCAGGGAACAGGCACTCGGCAGAGCTATATAGCTGGTGCTCAGCACGGCCCCAGTCCTGCGAGGGCAGTTGTTTCCAGTGTCCTGGCTGAGGTGTCGAGGAGAAGCCACCAAGACTGCTTCAGTCAAAATGAACTGTGAGTCATCAGTCCAAATAAAAGGGCTTTGCTCACCAGCTTCTGTTGGCTGTCAGGCTAGGAAGCACTCATTCAAGCAGCTCTGCCAGCAAAGCTGAAGAGATGAAAGTGTCCATAACAGATGGAGGATGAGCTCTCCCATCAATAGCATTTGCTCTGGGTCTGTGTGCCCCAAGCTCAAAACGTGGAGCTGAGTTGGTTTGCTGTAATCTGCTGCCCAGCACCATGCTGGGCATCGGGGCGAAACTGCCACAGGCACCTGACTGCTCCCAGTCTTGCTAGGAGAAACACAAGCAGGGTGACAGAGGGCTGCCAATAACACAGCACTAGGAAATTAGGCTGTCTGGGACCCACAGTAGTGCCTGGTGGAAACCAAACAGGTCACTCCTCAGGCTGGCTCAGAAAGCTGCATGCTAACTCCAGTCTTTGGGCTACTTTCCTACCCAGGGCATCTGTTCCAGACCTGCTGCCCCACATCCCCTGCCTCTTCCATATTCAGAGGCATGAACAGGTCCGTGGCTTATTCCCACTCTGCTTGCAGTGACTGAAGGAAAAAAGCTACATTTCCCTAAGGAATTTGAGAGTTGTAATGATATAAACATGCTTACGGTACTGTGCAAGGGGACAGGCAAGTGGTAAAGCTCTCCTGTACTTATAACCCTTACCTTTGAGTAATGATTAAGTTCCCATGCAGCAGCTGATCTTTCTTCAACCTGGAGGCTGCAGCTTGCACAAGCTGCGTGCTCATTTCACACCAAACACGTGATCTTTACATCTGCAGGCACAGCTGATGCTTGGCAAGGCAGAATGGAAGTATGAGGTAGTAAAATAACCATGGGTGATCCTTTCTAGCCAGTGCTTCATTTTATTTTCTCATGTCAGCTTCTCACTAATGCTAATCAGAGCGCAACCCCCAGCAGGCCAGACCTACAGCTCTGGCAGAGCCTGAAAGCCTGGGTGAAAAGCTGGCCCAGCTGCTGACAGTCCTGCATGACCCAAAGCCACACATCCTTTTCTAGCAGACCTTAATTAAATGGGGACTAAGCCACAGAAATGCTGCTGGATTCCCAACACCAAAACACCACCAGAAGAGCGTGCATCAGTGCTGGCAGCAACTGTGTGCAATGCTTCTTCATTATAAGCTTTGACTTTTGGATTCCCTGTGACCAATTCAAAAAAAGGTGTATTTGAGAGGCTGAACAAAGTCCTCTTCCTAACTTGATTTATAAGGGCTGAAAATAACACACATTTCCCACCTAAGAAAATGATATACATTTTCTCCCATACGCATTCCCCCCATAAGATAAAGGAAACTGAAACTGTGTGAACTCCAAAATCTAACAGGTGAAGAACAACATGATGAAACACAGTCAATGTTTTGATACCCTTGTTTGCTTTCAGTGAATAGTTTTAGAATAAGGAGCTGGGGGGAAGATGAAAAACTTTTCACCATAGTCTTCACAAGATGAGTTCAGCAGCAGAGAGCTGTGTAAGGACATGTTTGTTTCTACTCTCCCCGTGCTCGGGGACTGGTTTACTGATTAGTCTGAAACAGTTAACATCTACAGTCCATCGGGGAGCAGACTGCAGCATGAGGTACCCTACAGAGACTGAGAAAATGACATTAAAAAAACCCTACAAAACATTTGAAGTGGAAAAAACCAGGAGGGTTTGCCTTCACCTTTAATAGCCTGATAATATCTGGTGGTTGCTTCTTGCAGAGGAAAGCTGCCCTGGTTGAAACCCATGTGTGCTGTGGCTATGCTGCACTTTTGTCTCCGAACTGCACTTCCATGGACATGCTCTAGAGCTTTCGCTGATTCAAAACCATGGTTGGAAATTTTGTTGCTTAAATGCTTAAAATATCTTGGTGAATGTTTGTGGGATGTGCCATGACAACTCTTTTCTCTGGTGGCATTGCCAGCTGAGAGGCCCTCACTGTTTCTGGGGTGCTTCCTCAGGCAAGGGAAATTGAAAAATAATCTTCCTCTCCATGGTGGCAGCTCCCTGCCCTCCTGCACTGCATCTCTCACAGCACAGGGGCAGCAGCTCCTACAGGTGCAGAGGTGCCAACAGGGACTGTGCTGCCACTGGAAGAAACCAAGACCAAACCATGCCCTCACCTTGCTGAGTCTCAGTGGCACTAGATGTCGAGCCCTTAGCAAGGCGGGGTGACTTGAAGCACTGCATACTTTCTCCTTGAAGAGAATGAGCTAAAAACCTTAATTGTGGCACTTCACACGAAATCTAGATGTCATGTATATGATAGAAGGCAGTGCAGAAAGCCCTCACAGCCATCTGTTTAATCCATGGGATTTCTCATGGCACCTGATAGCAGCCACCATTGCCTGCCGATTAGACCACACAAAGGATCAGGTTTCCTGGCTGCACATACTCGCCACCTGCACGTACGGCCAGTGACAGGCTGTGATATATTGTCACAGGACAAGAGGCCACGGATCCATCTGAAGGAGCTGTCAACATTTTAAACCTCAAATACAGAGCCGAAATGATTTATTACCGCAGCCCACGAAATAAAACAATCTCTCAAGGTGAGTGTCTGGGCAGCCAGTAATAACTCTACGTTTATTAAGAGACAGGCGAAGGAGCAAAAAGAAGCAGAAGTGAAACGAATTTCCATCTCCAGCTCAGCTTCTGCACTTGAATAGATACACACAGTGACTACACGCAACCGCCATGCGAACTACTGAGTTATGGAAGAAGTATTACATCTGAGCTTTCATTGACTATTGCCACCCAGCTCTTTTCTCCTTCTCTGATACAAAGATCAGTATTGTAGTTAACAATCTCAACTAATCTTGCAAAACACTTTTGTCCACGAACAACAACAGTGAAAATAAATAAACCACCTTTGAGAAGTGCTGGGGGAAATAAAAAAAGATTAAACTGAAGCAATTACATCCACATCCTGTTAAGCAGACCGAATCCACATGTGGTGGCTTCTTACATTCATTACTCCAGCAGACCCCAAAATACAACAATAATTTTAGTTTGTCAGGAAATACTTCAGGTGACTAAGTACATATTTCATCAGATTTTACTGCACCATTAAACACACCCGTGTCCCATGACACACAACGCAGGGCCAAGACCGGGAAGGCTGTGGGAGCGCGGGATCCCGTGCTGCAGATTTCAGAGGTGCAGTTCCTCCAGCAGCATCAACCAAGCTACATCCGCACTGTTGCCAAGAAGTCCTACTTCCACCCTTTTCTTCCCACAACCACGCATTCCCTCTGCTACCCTCATGCCGACAGCTAGCACTAATTAGCCCAATCAGGGACCTGGCAGGAAGATAAACCTGATGAAAAAAAAAAAAAAACCCAAAGAAATGTAATGCCAGTACAAGGAGGCATTATACTACACAGCTGCTTGGACAGAGGCACTTTAACTTCTTCCAGGGAGCTGCATGTTTACAGAAGTTGTTTAATGCTAACTCTAATGCCACAGATTTCCCTAATGCCTATGTCAGATCTGCTGATCCCGTGTGGATGTCTCTAATGACCACGTGGCACTTAGGCAGCTGTGACCAGCAGCCATGCCAAGCCCCTCGTGTTTAGGGACTCTTGAAAGGGGATCTCACTCTTTCACCTCCGGATGGTTTGTAGGGCTGAAGGGGCTGAAAAATACACCTACAAAAGCAATTCAACTCGGCTTTCCTGGGGTGTTGCCAGGCAGATGAGAGCTGATGCAGTTATAGTCCCCTGCAGAGGTAAAAAAGATAACCACCTCTTCAGAACCTAACAGAGAGGATGAGATTGCCACAACACAAGGGGAAGGGAAAGAGCCTCCGCATGAAGTCCTGAAAATGGGCTGGTCCACTAAATCACAGCCCGGATGGCCCATTTGCTGGGGGTGAAGGGAGAAAATGGTTTCTGACATTTAAAAAAAAATGTAAAATGTGAGAACGGGGGTGCACGGAGAATTTAACTCTTGCGAAAATGAAGGTCGTGAGCAACACGCAACCCATAGTTACCTATTACCTGCTCCAAAGCCTCAACTCTACAAGTAAATGGAAGCCCAGAAAACCAGTCTTGCATGCTGATACCCAAGCAACGCTGAAAAATTATTCATGTCTTCCCAGAAAACTACCAGGCTTAAAACACAGCAATCCTCGCACAACCACCACAGGCAGTACAGGAGCAGGGCTGGGACGTTTTGCAGGCAAACCGATAACCCCACTGTGACGTTCAGGTGGGTGTTCCCGTGCCAAGGGAGTTCCCTGTTGCTGCGTTCCCCCAGAAGCTCTGCAAGCACTCCCAGCCCCAGGGCTCCAACTCCCAAACCCACGGTAACCCTGGGCTCCGCACTCTTGTCTCCCATAAGAGATACCGGCTCTGATCCCAGGAATCACCTCCACTAGCCATCAGCCAGGAATCCTGCTGCTCCAGGAAGCTGAGAGCAGGTTTCCTTCCCTCTAAGAACACAGGGCTGACAAATGCCTGCTGCCACCTGGATAGCCACCCAGTAGCAAATGCAGAATCCAGAGGGAAAAGTTTGTGGGGCCTTCTCCAGGCTATGACCTGCTACTGGGCTGCTTGCAGAGAAAGGAGAGCAGTTAGCTGCAAGCCATTTTATACACAATTTATAACAATACTTTGCATCATAAAAAAGCAGTTTGCCTCTTATGCAGCAAAAACCAGGAATGCTGAGTATCCTCCCATGCCTCCTAGTTTGTAAGGCAAAAAGCAGGGAAAAGGTAAAGGGTTTAATCAACCTCCAATTCATTTTTATTGTTAGCAGATGCTTTAACTTGCTAGTTCTTGGGGGCTGCCCCAGTCTCCCTTTTGCAGTTGCCCATATAAGTTGTCAGCACTGACAGCGACAGAAACAGCGGTGACAAAAACCAGCGATGGTCTGGAGCAGAACAGCAGGGCTCTCCGCCCGGTTCCCACTCGGAAAGGGCTGTGTGGAGGGGGAAGGCAGGGCGGCACGGGCTGAGCCACGGGTTGAAGAGGGAGCGGGTGTCAGCAGCAAACGGGTGCTGGAAGGGGGCTCTTGGGAGGAAGGTGGGGAGAGGCTGAAATGATTACCCCCCCCTCTCCCCAAGCCCGCTTGCTCCTGGACCCCAGCACGGTGCTGCACGGTGGGCACTTACCTTGTGTGTGCTGTACCAGGGGCCAGAGAGGGGCCCGCTCCCGGCGCCTGGCCCCCCGAAGGATGTGTCCCAGGATGCCCACTCCGAAACAGGGAGGATGCCCATGTCCCTTCCCTCAGGCCCCGGCCACTGGCCATGCCATGCGCTGTCACACTGGTGGGGAGGGGTGGCTGTGAGGAGAGGTGAGCAGGAGCGGGACGTGGCACTCGCTTCCTGATGTGGGAAAGGCTGCTCGAAGGGGTCACTCCGCACGCAGGTTTGTGCGGTCGAGGGCTGTGGCTGCTGGTGGGCACCGAGCGACCCTCAGCTGGGGAGTATTTGTAGCACAGGAGAAGAGGAAGGGGAGCTTGACAGAAGGTTTTGCTGCCCCTTCCCGGGGCATTCAGGTGCCTTTTTTTTCCTCTCTCTGACTTCCCCAATGCCCCACCCTGCTCTGAAAAGGCAGCCTGGGAATTTAACTCCTTCAAATCAGTGCCTAAATCTAATGGTCAATTATTAATTCCTCGCTGCTAGATTGCAAGAGTTGGAAGCTGTGTTCCAAGCTGCATACAGTCACTTGCATAAATTCTTACTTCTGTCATGTATTCTTTGCTTGTATTTCCTGAACGGTTTCTTTGCAAAGATTTCAGGCAATGGGTTTGTTCCCAGGCTGTGGCTTTATCCATTCATTGTTAGTTTTGATGTGATCACTTAAGCTCTCCTGGGGAAAACAACTACTAAAAAAGCTCCTTAAAAGGGGGAGTAGGAGCTAGCAAGGTGGGAGCTTGACAGAATTACATGGGAAACAGAAATGGGCTTCTAGAGAAGCCCAGAAAGGAAGAATTAAGCCACTGCATCTTCAGGCTCTGGACAAGATAGCTGCTTACAATCCAGAAACCTCATATTGTACCTTGAAAGTATTGGGTTGTGTTAGTTTATCCCTTGGTCAGCTGGGCTTGAAAATGTCCACAGTCGTGACAGTGTAGCAGACAAGGGTCAGCGGGCAGTTATTCTACCACGTGCTACAGCAGAGTTTTCTCCTACTCTTAAGAGGAAGTGGGATTGATTGCTTAGTTCCAGTGGGACTGGTGATCCTACCATCAGCAAGATGCATCAAGAGAGAATCAAACAGGCCAGCATGCAGGAGAGCAGGCGGAGGACCAAGCTTCCAGCAGGCAAGGAGATATGATACCTAATAGAAATGAGCAGCAGTAAAGTTGACTGCAGAGAGAGAAATGAGGATACAGCCCCTCAGCATGATTAACTTGCTCAAAAATGGAAGGAACATGCAATTATAGGAAAGAAACGGAAGTTAAATTAATACTCTCCTACTTGACTGCATAACCAATGCCTGCATTAGCCACAAGGATGTTATCTGAACCCGGCCAGAAGGTGATACAGGAAAGGCAGAAGTGGTACGGTAGTGCTTCAGTTAGATGGTGATATAACACCCCAAAATACAAAACCTTGCCTTATAACAAGAACTGTTTTGTTCATGCATGTGACATAACTTGAAATACCAGTTTCTGTGACCAAAGCTCCAGTGTGTCCTCTGTAAATACTGGAGCTAGCTGCAGCCATGTATACATAGGTACACTGGAAAAAAACAGCTCCAATATTTCACAGCTATGTAAATTGCTGCAGACTATTTTTACGGCGTTGTGTAATTATTCTCCAGAGTCTAAGCTTACATTTAAAAAAAAAATAAATAAAATGTTTCTAGGCAATGTGGGTTATGGTTGCAAAAAAACCCCTTTAAAGTGGAACTGGAGTGTAAACTGCTACAGTCATATTTGCCCGGTCTAAAGAGAGTTGAAACAATAGCTCAGAGGGAAGTGTGAATGGACCCATTCTTCTAACTGGAGCGCTAAACTGGAAGTCTGCTGACAATTTAAGTGTCAACATCAGCTACTTCAAGGCAGATCATTTTAGCAGAAACACCAAGCTAATGTTCTTATTTGTCATCCTCAATTTGCACTTGTTGGATAGCAGATCCTGGGGCGAAGAGGAAAAGCAGCAACTGGTTGTCAAAGGTTGCTGGGCTGAGGAAACTTCTCCCATCCTCTGCCTCCTTCACCCACACTCAACTCTGCCCCAGCTCAAAATGGGGAGTAAAGAGGTCGATGCTTCGCCAGGCTGGGGAAGTTGCGGCCAAAAGCCGCAGTGGTCCCCACCAGCCTGCCAGTGACCTCTGCAGTATGGTTCTCTGTTGCCAAGAATGCACAAACCAGTAAGAGATTGAAAAGGAGTGTAAGGGGAGTGGGAGGAGAGGAGCAGCCCGAAATATTTCTTGAGGACAGTTCCTGTTGTTTGCTTCATTCTTGTTGGTTCACTGCCTAAAACACAAATGTGATTGTGGTTTTCTCTTGCATAAGAAAGCTATTGGAACAGGTTTTCTGTAATGTTGTCTACAAGGAGCCCTTGTTGAATTGCTTTTTGAGTTGATGTAGCAGTGATGGATTGCTGTTCCGCACTGAGTCCAGACATGCCCACTATGTCTAAACACTTCAGGGGCCCTTATGGCATCCTTTATTTATTAGAAATCTCTGATTGTCTTGCGTGTATAAGAGTCCAAAGTTATTCAGATGAATTTAACCTTTCTTTACATTGTAAGCCAGCCACATTAAGAAAGTAAACAGCATTTTGGAAACTTTCTGCTCAGTGACCACCCTCCATTAGAAAAGCCAACTCAGTATGTCCCCATACTTGTGCACTGCTGGCTTCAGGCAGAAAGTGATGCTGAGGTGATTGGCATAAAGGTATTAAAGTTCTTGGGACTGCCACTTAAAATATTCGAGGAAATGTCCCATAGAGTGGAAGCAAAAGATCGGATCTGCAGAATGCTTTGACTGAGAACATTATTTCCGGTTTTCTGTGGTGCTCAGCTGTGCTGCAAGCTTCTGCCCAAAGTCAAGTTCCGTTTAACGGTCCTTCAAAGCAGGGGTGTCCTCTGCCAGGTGGACCAGCAGAATAGACTAGACCCACTTCAAAACCGTGGAAATATAAGGTGTTTTCAATGGGCACCACAATACATTACCAAAACAGCACAACAGAGATCTGGCACCAGAGTCAGGGTCACACCACTGAGGATGTGTTTAGAATGCACCATGTGATTCCCTGAGTGCGTATTTTTGGTTGTTGTACTGTGGGGAATCTGGGGTAGCTCGGGAAATACCCCAGGGAAAGTACCTTCAGAAAGGTGACCTGGCTTGCTGTTGCTGGCTCTGTCTGTCCTTAAGCATGGGCAAAGGCAACAGAAGTAGGGGCTGGTACCTAGATGTGGTGACTGACCCACATGAAATCAGGACAGGACTGAGCCACCACAATTCCTGTGAGTAGCACCTCGTCCCCTCTAGGTAGTGCATAGCAGGAGGTAGCATCAGTGAAGACGGAGTAGATGCTACTTGAGTTGGTTGTATTGCTAGAAAATCACAAGGATGATGAAACTGAGTCATTTACATTTATCTGAGAAGAGTCCACATCCTTGTCTACTGGCCTTTGACATAATTGCCAAGATGCTCTAAACCAGAAAATGAAAAAGGTTATGAGTTTCTCCTTGCCAAATAGGAAAAGAGTCCTTCCTCTGGGGTGCCTAGGTGTTTCTACCACAATCTGCTCTCCACTGTGAGGACAGAGTCCAGGTGATGGGAAGTTCACTGCTGGGATGGATGGTCCCAGCTCGGTGATACAAGAGAAAGATGAAGACCTTACTTTGATCTGCTGCTCAGAGGACATGGCTGCTAGTCCAGGTTAGTGCAAGAAGTGCTAAGCTTGTGCGGGATGATCAGACATGTTTCTGAGTTAAATGTCCTCTGGCAGACTTTTGCTGGGTCAGTTACTGTGCGTAAGACTGTACCTGAAGGCCTGAACCTGTGAGCTGAGGAATCTGCCTGGGGTAGATAGCAGGCAAGGTTATACTGTAGAGTGTTAGCGCAGGACAACTTGTGGAAGATGTATACAGTCAGCCTGTTCATTTGTACAGGCAGCTTTCATCTCCCTTCCCCCAGCAGCTTTACAAGTCCATGGTGCAAGTATGTACTGCTCCATATGCTATCAATTACAGTCCTGACTGGAAGTTGCTTTCCATCTTGAAGTCTACAAATGTACGAAAACCAGGAGTCCTGGAATCAAGATGTACATTGCAGACCTTGGAGAAGGCTTTTGTCCTTCCTTTCTGGATGGTGGATCAGTGAGAGATTTGTAGACTTTGGACATTTTCATTTTTGCCTTTTAGACTCTACCAATTTAGGCTTAATCCTGATCCTTTTAAAATCAATGGCAAAGTTCCCACTGACTTCAAAAGAGATGGTCTGAGCTCTCAAATACTTTAAAGAACAATTTAAAACAAACAAACCTAAGATGGATAAGAATTGCATTTTCTCTCTCTATTAGGCATGCAACTTATTTTCTCCAAATGTAAACGTTACCTGGAGACCTAAGCAGCGATGTGTTTTTTATTATTTCTTTAGGAGACTACAGTACCCAAAGTGTATGCCATACATACTTCTTCATTTAGGAGCCAAACATAGCTATGTAAAGTGAGCAGCTTGTTTACAGTAGGCCCTTATGCCTTGCTATCAAATTAGTGGCAAATCAGGACTGTAGTAAACAGAGGTCAAAGATCAAACCCACAATTTCACATAAAATTCCAGACCATGTACACAAAATTTAAAATGCAAAATCTTCAAATCACAAGACCATCAACTGCTCTTAAAACTAATCAAAAGCAGGATAAGGACTGGAGGAAATGAAATTTAAACATGATTTTAATCCAAATTTTAATGGAACAGCTACATCATGATATCTTTTAAACCATGACAGCTGACTCTGTGCTACTTATTCTCACTTGCCATGAAACAAGGTTTTGGTACATCTCACTCACTATTCATACGTGCTGTTTTGCTTCTTTTTTTCCAATTTGAAATAAAGATAAAATAAATTACAGGAGAAGTGTTACCTAAGACCTAAGACTTCACAGTTCCTGCTAAAACCCATGGTAGTTTTGCATCACTCCTTTTTAGCACAGTGATTCTCTGTGTTTAGAATGAGCAATGGTACGATGTTGTTTGCTCCTTTTTGTGCTGGAATGACTGTGTTTGAACGCAGTCAGGTCCCTTGGCTGGTGGTCCCTTCCTTACCTGGAGGCCAGTGCCCACCTAAGTGTCTTGCAAGAGGTCCAGGACCATTCCAGTCCCATACGTGTGCGTTAGATTAATTCGCAGTCTGAAGTGGTCTGCGAGGAATCCTGTTTCTGGACCCAACTAAGGGAAAATAAGAAAGCAGACTCCTTAAAACCGAAACTTATTTGTTTAACGAAGATTTGGTTACTGAATGCCACCAGGTGTCAGCATACACTATATGATTAAAAGCCAGTGTCTTAAGACCTCTGAGAAGCGAGCAGTGATAAAACTGCCTGCTATCTCAAGGAAATGATGCACCAGATCAGCTTTGCTGTGGGAGAAATTATGGCAGGGATTAGCTGGAAGAAATTGCCTGTGAGGTGTGGCCCAAATATCTGCTCAATTCTTCCATCCTTGGGGGTGCCCATCTGCCTTCCCTTCACCCCTTCTCTGTATCTACAAGCCTATGAGAGGCCTGGATCAGCCTTTTCCCAAATCTACACCTCCCTCTGGTTTCCCGGCATGGGTCCAAAGACCTGCATCTTCCTTGGATCCCGGGCAAGGTGGGGGAAACTTGCTGGGGATCCAGAGACTTGCTTGTCATATATGTAGTTAGGGAAGATACAGCTTGACCCTAAATACCACAGCAGTATCTGCTCTGGCAACAGGA
Source organism: Chionis minor (assembly GCA_013398295.1). Classification (NCBI taxonomy): domain Eukaryota; kingdom Metazoa; phylum Chordata; class Aves; order Charadriiformes; family Chionidae; genus Chionis; species Chionis minor. The sequence goes on along the minus strand of VZSF01005793.1, from coordinate 87,793 downwards.
ACATGAGAACTCTCTGAGCAGGTGGGCACAGAGAGTCATTGGTGATGACTTACTTAGGGAAAAAAATATGAGTAGCAGGAAAATTTTGGTATGATTTTTTTTTTTCCTGATGTACTCTTTCCCACTCTGGCAAACACCAGAAAGCCAAAGCTGTCCTTTGGATCACCCAGCTGACTACCTGCTCAGAACAAATTTTAGACTATAATCTACATATGTGGGAGCTTTATTTTCTCCTACTGGGATCAATGACACAGCTCTTCAGAATAAGAGCAAACTGGGAACCTGCAGCCAGTCTTCGGCCCTGTCTCTTCTTACCTGTCTTATGGCAGGACCCGTAATACGACCAAACATGCCTGGTCTAAGTCCTGATGGCTTGACGATTTAAATTTTGCTACAGCTGGGCACACATTATACGTTTTCCTTTTCCTTCAGTCATATGCACCTTTTAAAACAGCTAAGGAAGCAAGGCCTTGAAGTGTAGCCCTGGCCTGAAAAGCCCTTTCAAAACTTTTTCTTAATGAACATGTACAGAGCTGAAGCCATTATTCTGCCACTGTAAATTTTGACCTAAATCTGCCACTGTCCACACACATCCCAAGAAGTCAGAGAACATTGAGCTATCAGAAAGTATGAGTACAAATGAGAGAGCTAGAGACGAAGGGACAGCCGAGCAAGGTGTTGTTCCTCTGGAGCTGGGAGTCAAAATGCCATACAGCTGAGTTTTCCAGCACATGTCCTTTTTTCCTCTTGGAGATTTAATTTAGATTTGAGGATTTTGCTGTGTTTGGCTGACTTTCTGGGCGTACAGCAGCTTTGGTTGAAGGTCCAGTACAATAGCTCCAAGTGCGCTGGCAGCCCTCCAGACTTCACAGCCGTGGCTACTGTGCTGCAGCAGATAAATTCTGCTGCAGGCACGTGCTGTTGTCACCATGCACCAACACAGCAGGTCTGATGCTTTGGGGCAGCTTCAGAGGTCGCACATTCGTAGGGAAGACACAAAACCCACAGTGCTTCTGGACACTGTCAATGCTGTTGCCTACGTGCTATTTAGCTGCTTTGCTCCCACTCAGCCAGTTTGGTGTGTCCCAGAAGCGTCAGATGTCCATACCAGAGGCGTGTGTGTGCAGACCATCTGTGCAGCAAGTTCACTGCATGTGTGTATGCGGTAACATCGCGGAAACTCAGGCAAGGGCAAGAAATCCATCAGGTCTTTCAATCTCATTCACGGCACGAGCTGAAGCAACCCGAGGATGACTGTTTGCATCGATGGAGTCCCACCTAAAGAAGGGCACGTCCCACCTGTGCCTTATGTTAGTGGCCCAGCAGTTAAGGCTGGGGGACAAGCAGTCATGAGATTGTCTGGGGAGTGCCTGTTTAGCCTGGCTCTAGCTATGATTTGGAGAATCCCCCCACCTTTGAAGGGGATAAGGCAAGGACCTCGCTTCATATCAGTGGAATATCCTTAAACAGGATTTGGGTGCCTATGTGCCTTTGAAGATCCGACCTATGCCTCAGAAACCTTATTCCATTGAATAGCCCATTGACTTCAGAGGAAGGAAACTGCATATTATAAAATCTGTATTCCAAAACCACAGCGAAACCAGCCCCGGAGCCAGATGCTTTATGTATTACAGCCTTGACAACACTTACATATGGTGGCAGTGAACTGAAACAGAGTATGATGAGGTCCGATCTGGATTGGATCTGTTTGGACAAAAAAAGTGATTTAAAAATAAAAATTATGGTATTTTGGTAAATCCATAAAATCCCTGCAATATTAAACATAAAAACTAAAATAACCTGAGGCAACCTCCAGGATAACTGGACTGATAAAGCACTGGGTTTTGCCTCCAAGAAATAAATTGATAACATGAACATCACATATGTTTGTGTGTGTGTGAGTGTACTGGGAGCAGGGGAAGAGCTCAAATATGTTTAATAACCAGTCAATTGATATCACAAAGCTTGTATATACACAGTATTGCTTGTTAAAATATTTGAGGAATTGGAAACAAGCTTTCTTCACATTACAAAGGGCAAAATCTTTTTATGCCTTTGCGTTTTAAATTAAGATTCAATAGGTTTATTTCCTTAGATGTTCTGTTTTCATAAATGTACCACTTTGCCTTCTAAGAACAGATAAGATATCCTGATTATAAACTAACTTTTATAAATGCCAATGATCAAAGTCCAATATTTTTTGCTTCAACTACAGCAATACTCACCACAGTGTTTCAGAAATGTTGCTTTCATCCTTGTAAAACCATCCAAGCAAACAAAACCTGTACAGATCTTCAGAGACGGAGGTAAACTTTTGGGATTATTTGGACAGAACAACAGCAAATAATAATAAATCAAGAACATGGTGATAGATTTCTTTTGCAGAGAACGTCTTCACTGAGGTATATTGACACAGATGTTTCCTGAAAGAGCAAGTAGAGATCCCCAAGCATTTGCTGCAGAAATACAGATGTTTGCTTTGGTGAGGAATACTATAATGATATAAGTAAACAGGGTTTTTCAGGGGTATCTGTTGAGGGAGGGTGTGTTAACGTTTTCTTCAGGCAAATGATGAATTTTAAGTACTTCAGTGAAGAAGAAGCTCACTGCATTAGTGGAGAAAACAGGTATTTTGCCTGTGATTTGGGGTTTGTCTAAACCTAGACAGTTCTGTTAGAATATGTATTCAAGTTCTTAAAAACAATTCCTTTAGAAAATACCTCCATTAGGGATGCTCCATGAGTTTTAACTTCCTATGGGGGAAGTATTTATTTTCTTGCCAGAAATCAGATTCCTTATTTAGAGTCTGCAGAACATTACTTCCTATATTTATTATATTTTTTACCATATTAGAATAATTTAAGAGATTTTTTTTTTTTTTTACCTCGGACTGCGTGACAGTGTCCCTTTTTCAACTTAGACATGAGGAACTGATCTTACTTCTGAAAATACCTTTTTTATTATTAGAAAGCCATTTGCGATACAGAGTTTACAGACTGTTTATTATCGTTTTGAACATGATGGAAAGAAAAAAAGAGCAGTATAAATTGAAATCAAGCTCTACCAGACAAGGAAACATATTATATAGGGAAAAGATTTACAGGATTTCAATCAAGAGTGGCTTATGTGTGTAACACATGGAGAGGTTTCAGTTAGGTTGTTGCGGATCCTCCAATTCCTCATGCAGTCTTTGCACATGTGGAATAAATGGATTCCACCCAAATGTCAAGCATGCAAGGTTTTCCTTTGCCCTGTAATATACTCTCCTAAACGGAATAGGTTTTGTGGGTTTCTCCTAAAGGTCAGTGATCAAATCCCAGATGCATGTGTGGGTGGGGAGAGCCCATTTCCAGTCCACAGTGGAACAGGTTTTTTCAACTATTAGCAGAGTTTCATGCAGAAACCTACTCATCTCTTTATAAATCAAATGCAGTAATTCTTGTTATTTAAATAAGCATGGTGTGCACAGATATCTTCACTTATTGCCATGGTTGTATAGATCAGGTTTGCATCCACTAGTTTGCTATCTCAAGACATGGTTAACTGAAATGTATGACAAAAAAGATGTAGATTTTCTTCATAAATAGCTGAGATACAGATAGAAACTGTAAACAGGAAGGGCCTTTAGGTCTTTGACATTTTAAGGTTTTACTTTTTCCCTGTTTCCTAGAGGGTGATTTAGATTCTCTTTGAGGAATGGTGTTTTGGAGTTTGAAAGTTTTAACAGATTTCCCTTAACTTTTTAGATTGGATGCGAGCTGTGTTTTCCATTTCTGTAAAATCTTGTCTCATCCTCCTGTCTTTTCTATTTTTGTGTTATCCTTCAAGATGAATCTTATGTATGTGTACATCCTCCCTTTTCCCCTCTGTCCTGGGATATGTGAATGGCAAAGTAGGGATTATGCCATTAAGCCTGTGGTGCACTTCTGAGATTGCATTTATTTAACCTGTACAGCTCCTTAGTTAGCTCCTTTTGAAAATCCAAATGTAGACAAAGACAAAGAAGAAGAAAAAGTTCTAATTGCTTGCTAAAAGGATTGCAGGATTAGCCTGGGAGATGAGAAATCCCAGTGGACAGGCAGGCACCATGCCAATCTCACAGTCCTTCCCAGTCCAGATATGAATACCCATCCCTAGTGGCAGCAGGGAAGAGGGATTTGGGACACGCTGTGTTTCAGGTGGGATTGCTGCACGTGGCAGCTCTTCTACAGCCTGCTGGAGAGGCTGCCTGGCACACTGTGGAGCTGTACGGAGCAGGGGATAGGAATTGGGTTGGACTCTGTCTTTCATCGGTGTGGTAGTGCTGCACAGACATTCAGGTCAAAGTGGGCTGAAATAACTTTTAGCTATTTTTTCTTTACCTATTCTTCAGCAGGTCGAGGTAGGTGATTTTCCCCCTCTACTCTGCTCTTGTGAGATGCCACCTGGAATACTGTGTCCAGCTCTGGAGTCCCTGATATAAGAAGGACATGGACCATGTTGGAGCAGGTCCAGGGCAGGGCCATGAAGATGATCAGAGGGTTAGAGCACCTCTGCTATGAGGACAGGCTGAAAGAGTCGGGGTTGTTCAGCCTGGAGAAGAGAACGCCCTGGGGAGACATTCTCAGCAGCCTTCCAGTATCTGAAAGGGGCCTACAAGAAAGCTGCAGAGGGACTTTTTACAAGGGCATGTAGTGATAGGACAAAGAGTGATGGCTTCAAACTGGAAGAAGAGAGATTTAGAATAGATATTAGGAAGACATTTTTCACTGTGAGGGTGGTGAGGCACTGGAAGAGGTTGCCCAGGGAAGCTGTGGAGGCTCCATCCCTGGAAATGTTCAAGGCCAGGTTGGATGAGGCTTTGAGCAATCTGTTGTAGTAGGAGGTGTCCTTGCACATGCCAGGGGGTTGGAACTAGATAATCTCTAGGATCCCTTCCAATCTAAACCATTCTATGATTCTATCACTGAATGTATATTACCTACCATTAGCAGTCATGGCACTGATAAGGCTGCATGGAAAATGAATACCTTTTTTTCTTGTAAAGGTTTTTTTTTTCTTATTAAACCTACTATAAAGCACAACCCAGTCTCAGGTTTCCAAATGAACATTTGAAAGTTGTCCAGGAAGGAACATGTTGCCACAGAAAAGACAAGAAAGAATGACGAAAAGCAAATTTTTCATTTGAAAAATGTCAATGGAAAATATATTTGCAAGGCATTTTAGCTTTTGTAGGTCACTCATCAGCCTCAGGTATGGCTTGCAAGTGTTCCCTGTGTAGATACATCAGTGGTTTTAAATAGCATGTTGTAAGTATCAAGCTTTTGTAATAAATTAGTTCAGTACCAATAGCTCAATTTTATGTTGTCTGAGGACGTGAATACAGACTCCTCTAATCCTCATATTTTCAACAAAGAAGGGTGTATTTGGTGTCTGTTATTGTCAAAAATTTGCACTCTGGTAGCACCTACAATTCCCCAACACAGACCAGGGCTCCGGTGTACAAACATGACAAAATGATAATTCTTTCCCCTAGTAGTGATTTTCACATGGAGACCAACAGCAGCTTTCTCTTCGCTCTGTGCAGTTTGATTCAATGCTCCAAGGTACTGAAAGCAGCTAGTTCAAAATCATGTTAGATCTCTGCCTGCGGTTACATTAGAAGCAGTTTGTTTGTTTAGGATTCCCCATGTGTAGCATACCGTCTGGTGGTGCATGCTTATTTCCCAGCACATGCTGGTGCTGCTGAACTGTCAGAGAGAAATTCCTTCCTTTGCAAACGCGGAGTTATCTTTGAAGTGGTTCATTGTGAGCTTCTTCTCGGTAAAATTCTGTGCGATACTAACCACAAGGGAAAAAATACACAGGAACTGAAAGGGAGGTGGTTTTAAATTAAGTAAAGAGAAAGCTCCTCTGGGGATGGCTCAAGTCTTGTGTCCCTGCACAGCCTAAACTCTTACCCACAGTTTATTCTTCCTATTTATCCAATGGAGAATAATGACAAAGGCTTTCAAGTGACTAGAGGTCTCATAGGTTTTAATTTTGGTTTTTAGTTTATACAGCATGGGAATCTGGCTTTGTAGGAGCTTTGTACACCTCATACTGAAAATATTACCACTTTGAGGCACTCCATCCAGACACCGAAGGCTCTGAAATCACTGCTTTCCACAGACTTTTAGTGCTGCAGTGCAGAGTTAAATAACAGAGGTGAGTATGAAGCAAGCCCACGTGTTGTGCTGAACCAAGAGAGCCTTCTGTCCAAAGTGGTCTTCCTACCATCTCCGATGTCAAGGACTGTCCCCAGTTTACCACCTTTCAGTGTCTGAAATTTCTCAGTTCCAAAGAGAATCCAGATTTCTTCTGCTCAACCGCCAATTACCCAAACTTTGTCCTTGAACAAAAGCTGATCCTAAAGGATGTGACTGGTCCTGAGGTTTCACAGATGACTTACAGCAACCTAACAGGGACTGCTACTGGAATGGTTTTCCTTTTCTCCAGATCCCTCTTGCCCCGGCCCTGACTGCACACTCCTTCCCTCTGCAATTCTGCAGCCCTGTGGAAAATCAGAGACATGAGCCAATCTGGCTGAAGACTTTTTTTTTCTCCTTTTTTTTTCTCCTTTTTTTTTTCCCCCTCTGGTTTAGTTTTATACATTTTCAACATACAATTACCCTTATCTTGATGTAAGAATCTCCTACTTCACCCTACAAAATATGCATACACTACAGTATGCAAAAATAACATGTTACTTCAAGTTTCCTTAAGAATCTGGTGCGAGAAGTACCATGACCGCCACCCGTCACCAAGGCCCTGTGTAAAGCAATGAAGCATGTGCACAGGGTGCCTGAAGAGGTATGAGCGGAGGACTGAACGCTTTGGCGTGACCTGGGATAATTAACCTAATCTGAAATACAACCAACTATTCTTTGGTATTTAACTTTTCCTTATATATAATTAAACCATAGGCTCCCATTTAAATTTTAAATTAACAGTACTCGTAAGTGCTATTTTTTCTTTCTTGGTAGTTGCCTAAAGGCAGGAAGCCAATGAACCCTTGCTTCTTGGAGCAACTGTATTTTGAATAGTGGAGCCCCAAAGCCTGAGCAATGTTTTGCCGTATTTATCCTTGCCTACAAGCACTGAATGCCCATTCAATTGCAGAACTGAGCATACCCAGCCTGGTAATCGCCACTTTCATATTCTGATCTTGGGTCCAGCCTGCCAAAGTCACTGGCAGAAGAGGGGAGATTTTGCTTGTTTTGAAACTGGGAAAAAAAAAAAAAAAGTATGATCTAGTTCTCTGAAGGCCATTAAAGTATTTTTTTAAAAAAAAAATCTTGCTGGTACTTACAGCCAGCAAAGAAAACCACACAGTGTGCCTGCACCATGCCATTGGAATGATGCTGAGGGCTGGGGCTCAGCCCTGCCCCGGCTGCAGCGCCTGCGGCATGCGGCTGAGTCACCCGCTGCCCAAGGAGCTCCGACGGGAGCAGGATCAGCCCAGTGGTGCTCGGCCTCCCAACAGCTGTCTCACAGGCCTTGTTTATGACGGGAAATTACACTGTGGTAGTCACCAGGAGTCCCGAGCAACATGTTCTAACATGATGTAATTTCCCAGTGTAAACCATCCCACTGGTGTCTCTTTCCAGTTGCACGGCCAACAAACAACATTAGCACTGGGCTCAGTTGCTACTATTGCAAAAGCGTCCAAAGATGCCAGGGCAAGGAAGGTGCAAGCTCTTCTCATGTCATGCAACTGTAACAAGCCCAGGTGAGACTTCAGACCTATTCTGAATGTGCAGAGACGCATCAACTTAATTATGGCAGCTTTAAATAGATTCCACTAAGCCAGTGCACTTGTTCAGATTCAGGGTTGGAGCCTACTTTTCGAGGTGCAGCTGTGATTGCTGTCCCCTCCTCTGTTAGCACCAAAGGGAATGTGAGCAGCCCCTCCTTCCAAGCAGGCAAGTCCAAATCATCCTGGGTGACTCCTACAATCCAAATCATCCTGGGCGACATAAAATGGTTAAAATTGCTGGCCTGAGCCAGTGTTGGGGTTCGGCCACAAAGCACTTCCACCTGCGTCCCCACAAGGAGCTGCAGGGATGAAGAACGTGGACACCTGCCAGCAGCATCTTTTACATCAACACAGCTGGATCCTTAATAGGATGTCTGTGCATGCTGGGGAGTGGAAAGTTGCACTTGGTACCTCCAGGGGTGAGCAGAGTAAGGGAGAGCAGGAATCTCATCGGCAACATTTGCCTGTGTAGTGTGGGCACTTCCACAGTCTCACAGCTCTGAGTTACTTCATGATTTGTAAGGTACACACCAACAAATACTGGCATTCCCCCTGGCTCCCTAGCCGACCAGTGGTACTTAATGATTTCCTACAGGCAAAGCAGAGACTTCAAAATCAGAAAGTCTCAGCTTCACAAACGATTGGAGACTTACACGTGACAAAAAGTCCTCTCAGGTCAGTGCGGTGAGGGACAGAGAAGCAAAGACTGGAGAGCATAGAAGAAAAGGAACATTGGAAATTACTTTGATGCACTCAGTATCTTGCCACGTGGATGCTCTTTGCAGAAGGAAAAAAAGATTATGGTAATAATAATAATAATAATAATACTTTGCAGTTGGTATGGTGCAAGGGCTAAAGCAAGCACTGACCTCACCCTGTCAGCAGGGATTATCTGATCTGTTTGGTCTCACTTGTGACATTTTTCCTTACATAAAACTCCATTGACTGCAACTGATTTACACCTGAGTAAATAAACCAGGAGCTGTTGAAATTACTTGCTCCTCAAAAGACAGAAGAGAATCTAGAGTTAAGAACCTGGTTTAGGACATTTTTCTTTTTCCTAGCTAATTGATAGGAAGCCAACATTTTCTGTCAGAACAATATCAGTATTGTAGCAATAAACATTTGTAGAACCGAGCCTTTTCATAAACTCCTTCCAAGCTAGGTGGATCGCTGAACACATCCTCAGCACATAAGAGATTAATTTATCCTTCTTTAATTTATCCTTGCTTGCCTAGAGTTGGCAAGCAAAGGCACAACAGCCTGAAGTGCCGTATCTTCAGGGACAGCATGGTCCCTGAATACAACTGTGATCTCAGCTGGAAAATTTAGGAAACCTAAATCCCATAGCATTTGATAGGCTTCACTTGACTCCTACACTTGGATTTCTTGTATTTTGCAGCTAGGAGGGGTGATATATTTGTGTTTATGGTGGAAACCCAGAAAACTAGGACATAGAAAAGGATGCTAGAAGAAGAAAGGCTGGTGTTTGCTTTGCAGTGCCGTCCTACCCACAACTGCAAGTAAAATGTATTCCCTTTATATGTCACATGAATCCACAGTGTCGCTTTGCCAGGATACAAACATCGCTACAGCCTTGTGGTCCTTGCTTGAAGCCCTCAGCTCCACCCCTGTATCATTCGCTGGCAGCAAGGAAAGCCCGACCGTAGGTCCAGGTGTCCCCATTACCTGCCATGCTGGTGCACAAAGCTGTGGGAGACTGGCAGCAAACGCGGGAGCCACAGGGGATGTTTCACTCTCCAAAGGCAGTTTGATACTTCAGAGTTGACAGCAATGATCTCCTTCTTCAGCTGGTATCAGCAGGAGAGAAGGTAAATACACACAGAGTGGAAGTCACCCATCCGCAAAATCCTAAGTGCTTGAATTGCATTTAAACACCTCTGCACAGGAATGAGTTTCCTCTGCAAATGCATCTCTCTTCAGACAGCAAATACTGGTTTAGCACTGTCACTTCTCACCGCACAGCCACAATTCATTTATATCAGCCAGTCATGTTGTCATGAGCCTGGTTCTCTCTGGGTGGCAGCTGATAGCCTTACGGTGTAATCACACCCTGCGAAATTAATAAAAGGTAAAGTATGGTCTCTATTTTGCCATCACAGTGTAACGACAGGGAGAAAAAGTGCCATTTGTTGCAGAGTAGTTGGATTTAATACTGGCACTGTTTGGGCTTTTGATGGAAGCTTTTATTTTAATCAATTCCCATCCTTGGAAGAGCAGGTATTACTTGCTGAGTGGCTCTAAGTGGCATATTAATATTGAGATCTTTAGCTTGTTTGCAAAATTGCCACCAATTTCTTAAAGCTTACAAAGGAGACAGTAGCAACCCACATGTCCTCCTGTATAAAACCACTGATCTCCTCAAAATTTGTTTGTGTGCCTGCAGAGACATCATTAAAACTGCATGCTGCTGGAGGCTGCGGTGCCCGGGAACAGCGCGCACGCTGAAGACAGCAAGAGCTGGCTCTGAGTTAAAACAGTGAATTTGTATTTATTTTCTTTTATTGCTTACTCATTTACTAAGAGGGAGAACATTTGTCACTTGCTCAGTTTTTCCAACGCTGCACCATCTCTCCCTTTCTCTCTTTCTTCATAGTCTTCAGGCGGTTTGTGTAGGACGTACACGGTCTCTCCTACACCCACTTAGCTCCCAAGGTCTCTGAAATGCCTACGCCCTTTATATCCACTAGAATGCTTTTTTAAAGAAAAAAAAAAAACAAAACAAACTACAGTAGAGACAGAGTCCCAGCACAGCGAAGTGGGGAGGCGGAGGTCACCCACTGCCCGGGGAGCGGAGGAAGGTGCCGGCAGCCCATCCTGCTCTGTGGGGAAAACCTCCCGCGTCTCCCTCCGGTGAACCGCACCGCTGTGCTGACCAGAGGAGCCCCGTTAGAGACTAACCACTATGTTAGCCTCGCGCTGTGTGAAATGTAAAATGCCATCACTGTGAACAGGCCTGAGGGAGTTGGGATCATTAACGCCATTAAACAGAGCTTCATTTCTTCATCCTCGTGGGGCAGCAGAGCAGAGAGGAGAGTGAGAGCCCCGGCTCCCTCCAGGCAGAGGGCAGGCAGCCCCTTTCCCTCCCCGGGCGGGTGCCTGTCCTGCAGCAGCAATTTCCAGGTGTCCCTGCCCACATTGCCTTCCACACCAGCCTGCTCCTGGCCTGTTTCTCTGCTTTGACCCCCATGCTGGCATCGGGGCAGCATAACCCATCAAAGAGCTGTCACTCGGCAGAGATTTCTTGTGGTGGCCATCGTGCCTCCCCGGCAGGAAATAAAAATCTCCCTCCAGTAACAAACCTCGTACACACTCAGAGCCATGGGAAGGGCCGTTTTCTCATCAATCGATTCTCTTCGCTTTCTCAGGGACTCGTGGTATTCTCCATGATGGGACCTTACAGATTTATACTTACTTATGGCTTTACATTGTTTCATTTCCTGCTAGTTTCTCACTAACAGCCTGCTTTGATTTGACTCCATGTGGCCAGGCAGGATATTATCAGTCAGGAAAACAGAGAGGCTCTTGATATTGATATTGATGTACTGATACTTGTGAAGAAAACTTAAATATATTTTTCCCATTCTTTCCTCCTAGAGTTTCCAAATACACCTTAACTTACAGCGACAGCGCAGCAAGGAAGAGTCCCAGCACAGGGGGAGAACAAAGCCAGCCTGTTGCCCCTTCTCTGTCTTTTAGGAAATGGAAATGTGAGAACTTCTGTGATCTTTCATGTAGGTGAAAAGTTATGGCTAAAGTCTTAGAGAACTGCCCATTCATTGCCTGACAATCTCACTGCTCTCGGGATTCAAGAAAATTAGACTGCAATTTTCAGTTCTTTCTGCTTCAAAAATTGCCTTATTTTTAGAAAGAGACATTCCTGCATTTATTTTGTCTTTGTGTGATAGATTTTTCCCTTCCCAAGTCTAGGAGTTTGTACTTGCCTTTATTGAATTTCACCTAATTGCTTTCAGACCATTTCTTAAATTTATCAAGATCATTTTAAATTCTTCTCCTGGCCCCCAAAGAGCCTGCAAGCATGGTGTCATGTGTGAATTTCACAAGCGTGTTTGCTCTTCCATCATTTAAGTCATTCATGAAAATACAGAACAGTACCAAGCCCAGGACAGACTTCTATGAAACCTCATGCATGCAATTGTTCCTGTTTGTCAGCAGGTTCTTGAGAACTACTTTCTGAGTACCTTTCTGATTTTCCAAGTATTTGTGCATTCTCCCCATAGCAGTTTCAGCTAGATGAGACTGCCGAGTTTCTGCAGGAGAACATCATATAGAAAAATGTTGAAAATCTTACTAAAGTTGAGATGGATCCCATCTACTTTCCCCTTTCCATTTTTTCCCCGTCCGTTTTTTTCCAAAGAGGTAAAGTAGATTACTTTGACATGATCTGTTCTTGGCAGTTCCATGTTCCTGTTTCTTATCATATTTTTTCCATCTAGGTGCTTCTAAATAAATGCATTTATCTGAATAACTTTAAATCATCGCAAAACTGTCTGTTATAAATTTCCAGACCCTTTCTCCACCCCTCGCCCCTTTTAAAAGCAGGCATTTTTCTCTCTCTTAACTCTGTGATATTGCCACTATTCAAAGTCAATTGCTTCTGGTTAGAGATTGCTTTTGATAATTCTTTGGCTCTCCAAGTTTTATTAAGCTCCCCTCGATGAAATGTTTAACCCACCATAATAAACTTCATATATATCTCCCCCACTTTGTCCTAAATCACTGTCCTCCTATTACTATTAATTGGATTGTGCATCTGTTTAAAACTTCTTATTTTCCAACCCTTTTCGGTAGGATTCCTTCACCTTCTACATCAGCTGCATTCACTGTAACCTTTTTGGTTTGGCTGGATTTTTTTGCAACTTTTGCTATTGGCAACAGCTTTGGGGCCTTTAAGGTTTTCTCATAGTTACCTCGTACTTACCTTGTAGTTTCTATTCAGCTTAAGAATGTGCCCTTGTTTCTTCTTTTTGGATCTCCACATGAAGAGGAACTCTTGAGTGCGCTCCTCCTGGGGGTAAGAAGATCCAGTAACCCCAACAAAAAGCTGATCTTGGGGAGGGTGATGCTCTAAAGAATGGTCTGACACTGCCCACAAGAGAACACATGTGCCGGTGTTTGAACAGGGAGGGCAAAGGAGCTGGGACAAGAACAACTCGTTTGTGGACCCAGTGATGTCTTTTAAAAGTAAAGTTGCACTTTAGAGTTCCTCCAGTGACCAGGCAGATATGCAGGAAGCTCCAAGCATCTCTGCCATCATTATTTTTCGCATTCACCTTATTAGGAAAATGCAAAACTTTGGCTGCATCAGGGAACTGATCCGGTAGAAACAAAAGCATATTTTAGCAGAGCCTTTTCTTTTTATTTTTGACTGATCTGGTTCAGAACAAAACTACAGAAAACACTGAGCCAGTGCCACAGAGGCAGTGGTAGCGTAGCTGGAGGCAGGGAACAGCAGGAACCTCTTAAATCCCCTCTCTGGTGGGGACAGGCTTTCCGCAGGCCAGCTCTGAAGGGGAGACCAACTTACAGATCTGAAGTAAGCGCCAGTGAAATGCCATGCAGAGCAGAACTGGTCAGGAATTTTTGCTCTAATTATTTTTCCCCACAAAAAAAGTTTACATTGCAACTTTTGGCAGGAACAGGGCAATGGCCAGAAACTTTCTTTTTTTAATGTTTTGTAAATAATTGAAATAGGATCGTTCAAGGGGTTTTGGTTCAAAGCCAGCTTTTTTCAATTGTAAGTTAATTTATACTTTTAAAAATATGATATCAACATCACAGCTATTTCTAGATTATTACCCAGGCTGTGCAGATGAAGGGGACTCTGTGGATTAACGGCTGCTCCCTGAAAAAAAGAAGTGCAGTGCCTTTAGGATGGAATTTCCGTCTTCTTCTTCCTTTCTTGAACACTAAATATTTATCCTTTTTTGAGGAGGAAATGTAGGATGGGCAGGAGTGATTGCTGCAGGCCACAAAATGAGCCAGGGTGAGCTGGATCACGATTCAGGAGCTAATCCTGACTTCCCTGGGCTGCACCCTGATGAAGTGGGAAACCTTCTGCTATTCAGTGATTTTGAGATTAACAGTAATAAAAACTTTAACTTCAGGCAAGCCTGCCTAAACTTGACACAGCAAAGAAGTGGACTCAAGGAGAATTGATCAGCTGAGGGGGCTGAACAGTTGATCCGTGATTTACCCTTGTAAAAGGTGGATTATAAAAACACGAAGTAGCTATTCTGGTTAACAACATGCTAGATAGGGATAGTGAAGCTTTGCATATGTCCTAAGTAGCATGAGATAGCACAGTTAACTCCTGAGATATGTGCCAGAGAAGTAATGGCAGGGTCTGGCCCTGCTGGAATGCGATGACTTTTAAGAAGTATAAAAGTCAAACGAGTTGTTGGTAGTGAAGATATCTTCCCAAGATGTAATCATGGAAAATTCCTTTCAAGAGCTGGTGTTTAGACCTCAGCAAATGCACAGCAAATTGCATTGTGATTTATTTGTCAGTGTCTTTATAGGTTGGGCGTTACTTTACCCCACAGCTGGAGTCAATTTTTAATATTTAAAAGTGGAAAGAAAGCAAAACCTAAACACATACAGATCTGTCTGTTTTAGATTGTACTTTTCCCAAACATTACTGTTTAGAATTGAACCCTGAATAGATTTCTGCAGAGGCCAGCTGGCAACACAGAATTAAAATAACTGGGACTGGGTAGACTATATAGAAAGACCTCCTAAACTGCAGTTAGCTGGTCTGGTATTCATAGTCACTCCAGAAATAAATCTAATCCTTCCCTTCTTCTGATAAAGGACATGAGGTTCCATGTTCTTTTTTTCTTTTTTTTTTTTTTTTTACCTCCATCTCTCTCTCACTCTTTTTGTCTTTGTCTTTTCCTGCCTTTCTTTTTCTTTTTCTCTCACTCTTCCATAGCAAAGCACTGTACCGAGTAGGTGTGGTACAGTGCATTCTTTAAATATAGTAGTTGCTGGTTACCATGAGAGCCTGCTGAAGAAACAGATAAATAGAGTGAGGTGGCAATGATGATTTACATCACTCTTGAATCACACACATTCGGAGCAATTAATGGAGAAACAGACAAGAAAGAAATTTTCCGGTGCCCATCAGCTTTTACTCAGTTAGCCAGGAAAGGCTAACGAAGTAACAGCTGGAGTCAGAAACAGATCCTATTTCAAAGCCCATACTGCACCTACACTAGAAAATTCAGACTCCTGCGGTTCATGCTCAAGCTTTGTTGCAAAGTTGCGCCTGGTTTGCCACAGCATGAAATGAACTAAAAGGCCACTGCTTAAAGCACAACTCCGAGGACCAGGATTTGGGAATTTTATTGCCTGTTCTGCCAACAATGTGCCAGGTGATTTCAAAGCTTAGACACAAAAGCGAGTTAGCATCATATGCAGATAATCGCACAACGGCTAAGGCCCAGTAACTGTCTGTACATGTGTTTATAACCTCTAAGTCTGCCACTAAAGGCTAGGTAACAACTTAAATTGGTCCACAGAGAAAGACAGTTAAGTTGGATCTGCCGTGGGCTGAGCACAGAAATACAGACACAGCTCAGCTGATACGCAATGAGTTGTCAAGCCCCTGTTACCAGCCCCTGTGTCTGAGTCCTGCAAAAAATCACTTTGCTGCTTTGTATCTCAACTACAAACCGCGATAACATTGCCTGACTCACAAATGTGCTGTCACTGTAGTCCTTCGTAAGGTCTCGGAGATTCTCAGGTGGAAGGGAGCAATGGAGATGTTTTAGTTACTTTATTATTACTGTGGCTCCACCATACAAAGAAATAAAAATCACTAAGACTATTCCCAACCTTCCTCCTTTTTCTTAGGGAGAGATACCTGCAGAAGAGTGGCTGTGCCGACTGCCAGCGGCTTCCAGCGTCTCAGAGCCTCTCTGTGTTATAGAAGAGTACACATGGAAACAAGACCATCTTTGCATGGCATATCGGACTTCACGCACAATTTCAGTCTCCAAGTTGCTGGTGAGTGGCCCTGGCACCCCTGCAGGGAGCCATGGATGTGTTTACCAACAAAAGGGCTCCGTAATATGCAACATATGGAGATAGGAAAAACAATTCTAATTGGGAAAGGCACAATCCCATTTGGTAACATTGTTGTACCTCTTAATAGTATTTTATTTATTCTCTCTTCCCTACTGAGTCATGGTGGATGCCAAAAGCCAGGACCACCAAGCAAAGCTGGCTCCTTCCCAAAAATATGCCTTGCCTGAGTGGATTCGCTCTGTGAAGGATTGCAGGGAGATGTTCTCCTTCAAAGATTTTTATATGATTGGAAGGGATGTTGTGAGATAGGCAAAGAACGCTTCCAGCTGAGAAAGGCTTTAGCTTCCTGCCTGTCTAGTCCAGAGCAAGAAACTTTTTGGCTGTCTTTGTGGAGCTGCTGTCTGCAGACCACAAGGCTCTTGGTTCAAACCTCAGCTGTGAAAATGTGCACAAAAGGAGAGTTTATTCAGCAGATGGGGGACATCTCTGTTTGAGGAAGGCAGCTAATTCAGCGTCTGGCCAGCAGCTGGCAGTCCTGGCAAATAATATATTTTTTTAAAATACCGACTCTTGTGGCTTGTCGCCTCCATCATGAATTTTCACATCACTTCTTTGAAGATTAGCACAATTACAAAAGGTTTCTATTACAAACCTTTCAGGATCAGAAGGGATCCTTAGAGTAACTCCTTGCTCTTAAGGGCATCTGGTCTGGACTGGTCAGGGTCCATCATGATGGAATTAGTTTATCTTTCAGAAATCTGCGGGAGGTGAGAAAGGTAATACAGGTTGCTGTAGTGGCTAATAGGAAACAGCAGTGAGGAGGGGCATTGCTTTATATCTCAGACTCTCTGTGCATTCTTTGAAAAGAAGCATCTTGCTAGCTCTAGAGGCTACCTGTAGTCATAAGAAACACGGCAAGGAATTTTTCTAACAAAACTATACTTCATGGGAAAATCTTTTGTTTCTACTCCTGCAGTGTTTTTGTTTGAAAAATCTCTTGTTCATTCAAGTTTTCACCAAATTAAATCAGCACAACCCTACCTGGATTCTGGGCAGGATACACAAAGCCTCTCTGGGTCCTTGACGCTGGGCCAGCCCAGCCAGCCGGGTCGGCCGTAGGCTCTTGGCAGTCGGGAATTCTGCTTGTAGGCAGGGTAGCCCTGGCATGAGGGCCTCTGGCAGCCAGCCCCCGTCTGCAGGGCTGGGAGAGGGATGCCAGGCAGCACGCCCTGAGTCTGGAGACCCAACCACTCCAAAAAGCGAGAGGCTTGCAAGAGCTGGCTCTGACCAGGTCTTGGCTCCCTGGGTCAGGGCAGGGATGCTGGCATCCCCCAAAGCCTCAGGTGGAGCTGCCTGATTCCAAGCCACAGAGCCAAGTCCTGGGAGGACTGAGACAAGCCCCGGCATTTCTGCCTACAGGGCAAGATAGGAGGGTGGGACTGCTGCGGCTCCTGAACTTAAATAGGAAAGAAGGGAAAAAAGTTTTCAGGCCAATTTGGCCCAAGCCAGTATTTTGCAAATTTTTCTCAGACCAGACTCTCTTGTTTCGGACCACCTCTAGTGACACAAAAACCTCACATGTTAAAATGACTCTCAGTACTAAAATGAGTCCAAACTAAAGAGGCCACCTAAAGGAGACCATCCCCTTCCCTGGCACACATGCAGTCTTATTATGAACTTCATTTGAATCTTACTCACATGAATTACGTGCTCAGCTGTCTGAATGGAAATTAATAGGTTTGGACTAGATCTACCTCTTTGTAAGAATGACCCAAATCTTACCAAAATATTGCAAAATTTTCATGTCCACACAAAAGTTCTCAAAATCAAGAAAATGAAAGAAAAGCACTTTTTGGTGTGCAATGAGAGCACAGGAGAGGGAAAAGAGAAGTACATAACATGCAAGGAAAATACATGAAAAATCATCAGACACAGAAATAGAAAGGTTTCTGTCTCTCTCAGGCCCCAACCCATTTGATCCACAGTGTGTATGTGCCAACTGCTTTCACACGTTCACGCTTTTTTCTCTCTGAGGCAAGGAAGCCATAGATGTAGAGTTTAGGGATGGAAGAATAGTTGAAAATCAGGCAGCTGGATCTCCTATCACACAGAAAATTTCAAGGGCTTATCTCTGTGTCATGTCTCAAACTTATTGTTGAACATGTCTATATAAAGACTTGACCAACATCCCTAAATAAATTACTCTGATGTTAAACTCTCCTGAATAGTAAAAAAGTGTCTGCATGTATCTACCTGGTAAGATCTATTTTAAAAGTGGTGTGGCAAAGGAAAAGATTTAAGGTATGTTATCAAGTTGTGCTCTAGATTCAGATATAACAATGTTCTCACCTAGCTGGGGCCTGAGAAGGTTTGGCCTGGGTATTTCTCCAGAGAAACCAGATGTGTGTTTGCATACCGCCAGCATTGACTGCACTCCATAAATCTAAGCCAGAACACTATAGCCCTGGCCATGTTTCCTCCATTCAGCATCACTGGAATGTGATGGTCCTGCTGCAGTCACCCTTGGCTGCAGTGGTGTCCCAGTGACAGGCTTCTAAGCTGAATAAGGCAGTCTCAGAAAATACTAATAAGTACTTTCTAATAATACTTCTAATACTTCTAAAACACTGCTGATTCCTGTGGTTAAATCTCACTCCCCAGCGTCACATGAGCTCATGAGAAAGAGAGGGTATTTTGCTTCATCCCACTGTAAGCAAAGCACTTCTTCACAACCCAGAGGAGGTAGCACCACCAGTAACTATAAAAGTCTTTATGCAGGTAAGCTCTGGCCTGCTCAAGAAACATCCTCAGTCTCAGAAACTTTTCACAGACTCTCTGAAAAATACCAGGGAAACAAACCACGGAAATGTCACAGGAAAACTCTAGAAATGGAGTTTGCAAGAAGAATCTGAATGGAGTGTCACAGTCACTTTACTCCCACCTGTCATGTGGCACAGGTGATCCTTCCCAAAAAGCAAAAGGCGTCTCTGTACAAGAACAGGCATACTCCCAAATTTATCCTCATCAGCACAAATGATTCAACGGCATTCAGAGAGGGAGAAATTCCAACAGCAGCAGTGAAATCAACCTTCCTATTGCTGGCAAAATAGGACTGAGGTACTCCCTGGAGCGGCTCCTCCAGGCAGTACAGCACAGTGCTGTTGCTGGATATGAAGGAAAGAGCATTAACCTTCAGAAACAAATCCTCCTGCTTTTCTGTGTCAGGTTTTATGGCACAAATAAGGAACATGCCTAAAGGGTCTTAGCAACACTGTTATATTCCCTTTCAACAGTTTGTTTTTAAATACGCCCAAACAAGCCGTTGTCCATCTCTGCCAGTTGTCAGGAAAGAAAGCTACAGCACTGTAGCACTTAAATTCCTGGGTGAAATCTTGGCTGCACTTAGTCACTGAGGTATTTGCTATTTACTTCAACAGGGTGAGAACTGCATAGCTCTTACTTGCTTGAAACCACAGAGAGGAACTATCTGCAAAGTTGGCTGCAGGACACTTTCACAGGGCTGTTTCATGCAATTTTGAGATTGCTGCCCCAGGAGAGAGATTCTTCATGGTTTCTGGTTTGGTAAATTTGTGCTGTTTTTAAAGTCTGTCATCAGATACACAAGAGAAAACTCCAAAGGGTGAGACGTGAGCACATACCCCAGAGTAAAAATTGCTTCTTTTGATAAAAATATTACACAGGTTGTGTGTGAACTCCTGGATTTGTGAGTGCCTTGTGAGCGTCCCCTTTCTGTACTCGGGCAAGAGCTGCCTACCAATGATTACTGTACATTCCTACAGCCCAGAAATACATCCAGAAATGGGGTCTAGGCAGAACCCAGTGTGTCCAGTCAGGTACCTGGTGTGAATAATCAGTGACTATAGCCAAGTCGTATCATACAGCCTGTCCACTACTGCCTATAGAGATGACTGGTGACGCTCCACTGCAGTTCTTTATTTTGTTATTCTTTACTTAATGCTAGTCTCAATCTGCAGGCGCCTTTATTCTAGGGGCACCTCTTGTGAATGCAAATGCAATCTGCAAAGCCTTCAAAAGTGAGTGCTCTACTTTTGTGCACAGTGCCACATATTTTGAATTTATTTTCCGGGCTGAATTGCCAGTTATTGGTAATGATAATAGCACATAGCTTGTATATAGCACGTTCTAACAATACACCTCAAAATGTTTCACAAAGCAACGCAACTCCCTTTTATTTCCATATGCCCCTGAAATTTCCATATTCCTAATTCAGTTCATTGCTTTACACAGTCTGATACAATTCAGGAGGAAAACATGAAGAGAGAGGCCTTCACCTGCTTCTGTTATCCAAGAGAACATCATTTCTACAATGCACAGATGGAGAACCTGCAAGAAAGGGTAGATGCAAAACAGGTCAGTGAAGAGGGAGCCAGCAGCTGTGTGGACCTAGCACCACACTCATGCACTCACTCATGCACTGACATTGTCCCTGTCTTTGAGTAGGTGTAGAAAAACCTGTAGCCTAAATTTCACCTATCTCCTTATGGCAGTGGGGGAGCCTCAGAGAGTGATTCATAGAACCTAAACAAGGCAGTAAGCAGGCAGCTGCCTGGAACTAGTCAATAGGAACATCAGGCACAGAAACGCAAATGGAATTTAGCCCCAGTGGTCTAATATAAAAGATCTGCCAGTGACCAACTCACTGCTTGGGTGGTTCTTCTGATGGTAGTTTGTGGTTTCGGTTATTACTTTCAACAAAGGAATGAGGATAATAAAGATTTCTGGGTCTAAATTAGTCTTGTGAGGCTCGTAAAAGTTATATTCTGTACCAGCTTTGTGTTAGGCACAATCCAGTGGCTTTTATTTGCCTGAATGTCCTTGACTTCTGAAATATGCACAGTATATAGTGATACCAGATTCTACAAGAAACACAAGGATGAAATTCATGTTTATTCTGCATCAAACCAGCCAGCATTGAATGTCAAAGGCCTGTCAGGAGAAAGTTTCTTGCAAACGAGGCACCTCAGATAGAGCAGATCAAAGTTTTACTTTGAATTTGGAGTCAGACGCTGTATTTTCCAAAAAATAGCTATACTTACATGACTAGCAAATAAGCCAGAACAAAATGAGAGGTTTTAGATAAATTATGCTCTTCTGCCAGCTATTGTGAAACTCTGAAAACCTACGCATGCTTGTAAATAGATCACACTTATATGGAAGGAGATCTCTAAATGCACTTGTGACTCATACAGCTTAAATATACAAGGATGGATCATACACTGCACAGTGCTGGAGTTTCTTTCAATATTATACATTAACAGACCTGTGGTATGCAGTATTACAAGGAGGCATTGGTAAGAGTACCTACCTGGCAGATTTTGAGGAATAAAGATCCAATCATCATTTTACTTTCCTTCTCAGTAACTACTAATCAGTCTAATAATTATCAACAGGACAGTTTTAAAGCTTTGCAAGGTCTCATTTCACCCAAAAAGGAAGGAGAATATGTGACCATCCTCAGAACATTGTACTGCAAGCTTATGAATCTGCTTATCAATGTAATATAGGACAGCTTTTCTTCTTTTGATTCCTTATGGTTATGAATACTCAGAAATGAATTGCTTACAGGCTTAAAGTTAAGTGCATGCTAAGTGCTTTTCTGGACTGTTGCTTTGCTTAAGTGCTTTGCTACGTTCTCAGTAGACTGTGGGCTCAAATACTAATCTGTCTTCCCCATGGTTTTGGCATTTAATCTCATAGTCTATGTCTACATAGCTCTGAATGATGATGGACTCAGCAGCCCGTGCAACACCGAGTCACTTGGCTGCTGTGGTGACCACTGGCCTGTTGGCAGGTCATTGTGCGGTTGTGTTTGGACGCAAATTCCAACATCCCCTGGAGCACGTGTGCGGGCGGTACCTCCAGCCATGCCAAAGAAGGTAGGAGTATGGGTGGCTGGCGCAGCCCCTCTTGATGAGGGTCCTGAGACTGCCGTTACATGACGCTGGAGATGTAGTCCAAGACACGAAGAACTTGATTCGAAGCTTGTTTGAGCAGGGAGTCAGGAATCTATCCATGGTCTTCCAAGCATTTAGAGTCTCAAATGAGCTCCACTTGTCAAAAACAAAGACTTAAAGACAGCACTGACATGTTTTATACATTTTTCACATTATTCCACAGTAATGAAGACTATAAACATCATTTTTTCAGAACTGAAAGATGAGATTTTTGGAACATGAATCTTTGGCAAATTTGGTAAGGAAGCTGCCTGGAGCACGGAGTTTGGCTGATGAGTGTACTTGCAGGCTTATGAGCCAGGACAGGGCAGCATCAGCAAATGCTACAGGAAAAAACAAAGAACTCAGCTTTGCGCACGTTTGCCCTGGGAGCCTGCTTTCAGCCCCCTCCATCGATCAGCACATGCTTGAACGCTTCCTTTAACTGGGGCTCCGAAACAACACAAAACATTCACTCTGAGGGAGGAAAGGAACTCCTGAGACTTTTGCAGCCTGAATTTTGAGCATCAAACACTAACATCATCAATTGCTTCCAACCGAGCTAGCAAAGCCAGAGCGATGCACAGACATCTGTGCATGAGCAGCTCACATTGAACCCATTTAGGAACGTTAGGGTAAGTCTACTTGGAAGGCCAGTAACGTTCACTAGGCAAGTCAGTTGCTGCCAATTATTCACTGTGCTGTAATTCAGAACACGGTCCTTATGTTACAGATTTCGTGATCGTGGCCCCTGTTCAGAAAGACTTAGAAGCACAAGGCACTCTGCTTACAGGCTCTGGCTCTGCAGAGGGTTTCGGCGTGTGAAGGACACCTATTTTCATTGGAAGAGACTCACCAGCAGCAACTGTCAAATTTTGGCCCCGTGGATTTTTTTGTGAAAGGAAAATTTGAAATCTGTTCCTCAACTTGGAAAACAACTGAGGATGAGCTTGTGATTCATCTTGCCATTTGAGGAGATAAATTAATGAAACCTAGTAATACATTACTCCAAAAGCCTCTTTTCTCCTCTTGAAAAGAAAAAAAAAAAAAGCAAAAAAAAGATTATATAGAAAGAGGTTAAAAAACCTGTCTGCCCATTGAGCTGGTGCCTGTGTTTCTTGAGTTATGAGGTGCATACATTATGAGCCTGGAGGGATGCAGAGTTTTGAGTGCATTTCGATGCCTTCCACTCGCTTTGCCATTGAGATGTTTGCTGACAACCTAAAAGGGTGGAGGCACCTCTGCAGTTCTCTCTGGGGGCTTTTAAGGTTTATTTTGTGTTTTTGTTGTATTCCAGGCTCGCAGCTGTAATTTTTCTACTGTCCTTTGGATATTAATACTGGCCATGAGTTCATTTCCTTACCCAAACTGGCTGAGGCCTGTTTGTAGCCATCCCTTCCCCTCACCATATTTCATGCATGAAGAGGGATCCCATAGCCGGTGTCCCTGTGCCTCCTGAGTGGAAAAGGGGGAATACTCACTCAGCAGCCCCACTTTCCCCTTGTCACAGCCAAGCATCTGCTCTGGCTCCAGCAGGACCGTGCGGTCCAGGGGCCTTGGATATGGGCACTAGAGACGTAGCAATGCACCCAAGAGGCAGGCAGGACCACCACCCGCTGGGAGCCCCAGTACAGCCACTGGTTGTGCATCAAGCAACTCCTGTTTCCCACAGGCCAGATGTGCTGCTCATGGTCCACTGCTGGCGGAGGGGGCTGGCGTCCTCTGCCCAAGGTCATCCTGCAGGAGCAGCTCTGCAGAGCCAGGCAAGCCTGCAAGGACTCCCTGGCCTTTCACATGCAAGGAAAGCTCCAGGAGACTCAGCAACCCCAGGCTGTCCCCTCAGCCGGTTACCACTCTTTTCAAGCCCCAGGGTCATACGTGACCCCCCAGCACACCACAGGTGCACCAGGGCCAGCACAAGGAGGAGATGGGTCTGGCTGGGTTTGGCTCCATCCAGGGCCACAGCTGGAGCAGCCGCACCCTGGCCTGCATCCAGCTGGCACGGTGCTGCTCCCTGAGTATCCAAAAACACAGATGCTAGCTTAAAAACAGCATGTAAACACAGCCAGACTGCTCTTTTACCTGGGCTGGTAGGACTGGATTGAGAGCAGCCCTGAGGAGAGGGTCTTGGGGGTGTTCGTGGATGAGAAGCTCGAAGTGTGCTCACATCCCAGAAAACCAACCGCATCCTGGGCTGCATCAAAAGCAGCATGGCCAGCAGGGCGAAGGGAGGGGATTCTGCCCCTCTGCTCTGATCTTGTGAGATGCCACCTGGAGTACTGTGTCCAGCTCTGGAGTCCCCGACATAAGAAGGACATGGACCTGTTGGAGCAGGTCCAGAGAAGACTCACAAAGAAGATCAGAGGGTTAGAGCACCTCTGCTATGAGGACAGGCTGAAAGAGTCGGGGTTGTTCAGCCTGGAGAAGAGAACGCCCTGGGGAGACCTTCTAGCAGCCTTCCAGTATCTGAAAGGGGCCTACAAGAAAGCTGGAGAGGGACTTTTTACAAGGGCATGTAGTGATAGGACAAAGAGTGATGGCTTCAAACTGGAAGAAGAGAGATTTAGAATAGATATTAGGAAGACATTTTTCACTGTGAGGGTGGTGAGGCACTGGAAAAGTTGCCCAGGGAAGCTGTGGAGGCCCCATCCCTGGAAATGTTCAAGGCCAGGTTGGATGAGGCTTTGAGCAATCTGTTGTAGTAGGAGGTGTCCTTGCACATGCCAGGGGCTTGGAACTAGATGATCTTTAAGGACCCTTCCAACCTAAAGCATTCTATGATTTTATGAATGCCCATAACAATGGAGTTCATGAACTCAGGTTCCCCTATTGCTTTCCATTTGATTTCTTGCTGCAGCATCTGAATTGCCCAAAGTTGTTGAACACTCAGGAGATATGCTGACAAAATGCAAATCATTAAATTAGTTTAAGTAGCAGATTTTTAACAGATCAATCAGTCCTTTCACTATTTTTTTTCTCTGTCTTCTGAGGCATTAAGATGCATGTGCATCACGTTCTGAGTTTTTCCTCTAATGACCTTCCTTTTTTAAATAAAGCTTAAGATTCTCACTCAATTACTTTTCTCTGCTGCTCTAAGGGAAAAAAAAAATAAGAGCAAAACAGAAATATGATGAGGCTTGTGTTAAAATCAGTGTTGGCAGCTCTGTCTCGTATGTTTTGTTTTCCCATGGCAGAGGGTAATTTTGCCACTAACCCAGAATATGTAGCAACACATAGTTTACTCACAGAACCGCAGTCTGGTCACCAACTGCCCCTTATTTTAGGCATTTATTATATCAGTAGGTAACTTCCCTTGGTTGTCACATGGATGAGGAAAACAAACCTGCACAACTCATTTGAGCAGATAAGCCACTAAAATGCATTGGCATCAGGCAAGATCCTGCTGCGACCCCTCCAAGCCTCTCCCACAGCCCTCACATCACATTCCCAGTTGAAGAAAAGCTCTCAGCACCACAGAGCTGAGCTGTTACAAGAAGCACCACATTGCTTTATACATTTATAAATATACTGTATTGGCATTATGAGGGTATTGCATCCTCTACAGAAGACGGCATTCAGTGCTGAATATTCACTGTCAGCATCAGTACTTTTGAACTTCCTATGAGGCTGAATATTTTGAATTCCCCAGACTTTGCCAAGAGAAAGATAAATGACCATGGTGTAAAATTTCCATATTTTAATGTCACCCATTTTATGTTCAGGCTTGGGGCTTAGAATAATCGAGTTAGTTTCATTTCTGTTTATAGCTCATTTCTGCTCAATTTCCTCTCCTGCCTTTCCCGTAGTAACTTAGTGTGGCAGGGCTCAGGCTGCAGATTCTACAGGAAAATGCTTAAATCTGAGTCAAAATTTGTTTCACTAAAAATACACTCACAGTTCATACAAACCTATTTATTGATGCTATTTGCAAAAAGCTTCACCTGTAACCTAAACTACAACACTCTAAGCTTTTGATGATATGGGTTTTCCCAGATATTGCTTACTGTCTGTTTCTAATTCATATCCATGTTTCTGATCTATGACAACTGGCTGGTTTATTTTTAATATCATTGCTGCACATGAGCAATAAAGGGTGACACTTCTTCAGAAACCCACAAACTAGCAATAAGCTTCTTCAGTTACAAAGGAAAAGAGCAGACCCCTGCCATCAAGGAGGAATCATCAAATCTGGGGTAGAAATTGCAAAGAGAAGAAAAGGGTTTTCACATGGTTTGCATCCCCCATACTTTTTTTTTCTCTTTTGGCCACTCAAAGGTTTTTTTGCAATTGCCAGCCAAGTGCTATGAAGCGAATTCCAACTCCACTGGTGCTATCAGAGCTGCTTTGGCACTCTGAAGTTAACTTAAAGCTGGCTTATGTAGCCAGATGCAGGTTTTCCAGTTGCAGAGGATCATCATGGAAGGATGGAGAAGGTCACAAAATGGACACGTGTGGGGTGACCATAGCCCGTCTAAGGCTCCCTGGCTCCCAGGGGAGGAGAGGGCATTTTACAAGGGAGACTCACAGTGGACTTTCACAAAAGGCAGCCACAGATGAGAAACTACTATCCTGGGGCTAAACAGGCACTTGGAGAACAACACTAGACTGGCCTAAAATCACATTTTGCTTCCTCTTCTCTAACTGAAATGATGTAAAAAGTCTTCCCAGCAGCACCATCTCTCCATCCTGCTGAAGCGGAGTGGGACAAGCAGCAGGAGCATGATGGTGGGTGCAGCTGCTCTCAGATGGGCCATGGAGGGAGAGGCCAAGCCCGCAGCAGGCTCTGGGAACTGCTGGTGGCCACAAGCTCATGGCTGGGCCACACCACCAAGATACACACTGAGCAGTTATTCTCTCTACAGAGTGAGGTGATATTACACTTTCTAGATCTGATCAAGGTTTATTCAGTCAGTTCACAACTATATAGAGATAAAAAGCAGTTCTTTTCCAACAACCCCACTTTATTTTTCATCACATCTTTGGTTGGTAAAGGCAATCTGTATAAATAACACACCTCCACCTTGGCAAGGTACTAGATCTAGTGTTACACAATGCTCTGACAATAGCATTAGAAAATATCAATAAGGTGAACACTAAGCTGATGAGGAACCAATATATCATAGTGACAGCCGTTACCAAATTAGGCTGACTTTAATTAAGGCTCTGTCAGGCCAGGTGCTGAGCCTGGCACTATTTGATATCTTCACTGGTGATCTGGAAGCATAAAATCATTGCTAATAAGATATTTGCTAACAGAAAGGTAAACAATTGTGCAGTCTGGACAGTTATGCAAGACTGAGGCTCTGCATTCATTCTGTCTAAATACCCTTTAATACAGGTAAATTCTGCATTATAAACTGCTGAAGAAGCAATGGAGATCAAATCTTTGCAAAGAGGAGGGATCCTAGTCTGGGATGAGTGATTCAGACAAGGTCCCAGTAAACAAATACCTTACCAGAAATCCCCAGTGCAATATTGTAGAGGAAGTGGTGAGCAAAACTAACTGAAGTCTCCCACTGAGTATGGGCACTGAAACCACAGTGCTGTGTACCATCAGCATCCTCTTTCTCAAGTTTTTTTAGAGGGCTTTTGGGAAATTGAAGAAGATGCAAAGCGATATCAAAGTGTTAGAGGGCCAGACCAAATGCCTTATATTGGGAGACTTTAAGAGATCAGCCGGATTTAAAAAAAGAAAACAAAGAACTAGTTTACAGGCACATTAGTGGGAGAAAATACCCAATTTGAAGGGGCAGTTCATTTTCACAGAGAAAAGTGTAATAAGAACCATGGATGGGGGATGAAGCCAAATGAATTCACATTGGAAATAAAGCACAGATCCTTAACAGTGTGAACAATTAACCACTGGGAAGAAAAAATTGGAAGGGATGGATTTTCCATAATTTTTACATAATGTCCCCTGTTCAAGTCTGAATGCCTTTCTGCAAGCTAAATTTTAGTGGAAAAAACCCTAGTTGTTAGACTCAGAAGCAATGGGAAGTAATTGAAAAGCTGGAGATACACAGGAGGTTGGGCTCAGCTGGCAGTCCCTTCCGGGCTTAAAAATCCCCTGCATCTATGAACTGTGCTGCTAAAAAATTTGCCTTATCTCCTAACAAGTGCAATAGGCAGAGAAATGTTCTTGGAATGGATAACTATAAGTTTTGATTGGCCAGTGATACATATCACAATGAAATCTAAAACGAGGTGACAGATACCATCAAAAACATCACTGATAGAAATTGTTTAGATGTTTGTTGCGAGCCTCTGCTGTTATATTTCTTTGTTTGTACATTTGCCGAAGGATTTCTTGGCCTGCTGAGGTGATTATGTGCCTTGTTGTATGGATGGGAAGAAAGCACTCTTTTCATGCAGATGATGCAGACCATATTGATTGCAGTAGTCAATTTATTAGAGAAGCAAGTTCCAAAATGCATACCATTTAGTTGCTTGGGGATTATAGTCAGTTGCAATTTTTCTGCTAATTTAAGTTACCGTAGAAATAAAAATATTTCCATGTTGATTTTATTTCAAGAGCAATGAGATTGCATGTCTAGTGCACAGCTTTATTTGACAGAGAAACTTGCATCTGTATTATATCACTGACAGCTAGAGCATTTGCTTGCAGAATACTACGGAAAGGTCATGATTACCAAGAGAAACATAAATGTGCATGCGCTTACTCGCTTATTTGACTTGGGAGCTTACAGCTAGATATAGCTGAACAGACTATTGCCATAGTTAGTAATATTTCTTAGAGAAGGGTGTAATCAATTTGTAATTTTTAAAGAAAAGCATGAATGTGTAGGCAATCTACTGTTCTTGCCTTCAATTGGCTTGTTGGTCTGCGTTACATTATTTTAAGCAGCAGCTGCCTATTACGAGATTTGGGAAGGTCCTGCTGATTCTGAAAGAGCAGGTTTCATGTCGACAGATTGAATAATAATACTGTGTTCAAGACTTTGCTTCCCACTCTTATCAGTTTAAATTCTTCAGGAAAAGAAAGTGTTTTTGTGTGTAGGTATCTCGTGTGCGCCTCCGCAGCGGATAATAACAAATATTTCCCCAAAGCTGGCTTCGTCAGAAAATGTAGCAGTGACTGCACTGAAAGACTCAAGCTCCAGAGAGGGGAAAAGTTCACCTCCCTTGGTAAAGCTCAGCACGCCTCTGAAATCATCCAGGCTCTCAGCTCTAACTGCCTTTCTCTCCCCCACATCACAAAAATAGCCTTTAAGTTCAAAATGATCACATACTCATCTTACATAAAATGCACAGGTTCCCAGAGAAGCTTGTGTCCTATTTGCTGAGGCGTTTACAGAATGATTTCAATGCCTGCACATGATGGAAAAAATTCAGGGCTCGTGCTACTGTTTTAGAACTAATGCATGGGCTGGTAATGATGAAAAACATAATGTTAGAAATAATGGGAATAGCACTTACTGATGGACCATCAAAAATAAGACTGACAAAATTAATCCTGGGTTCAAAAGGAAGCTGGAATTCTAGGTATTATGTCTCTATTGCCTGCCAAGCCTGGACCTAACACTGTGTTTGAGGCCCAAATCACCTGCCATGTAGGTAGGTTGGGCAGGTGCCCGTTCTCAGATCTATGTTTTACATCAGTCCCTGCAGTGGCATCCCATAGCCGACATCAGGCAGGTCTGCTGCAGAGGGCTTTTTGTGCAGGTTGGACACAATGTGCATTGGATACTTGCTGGGGGATCCCTGCCACGGTCACCAGGGTTGCAGCAGGGACTGACGGTCTGTGAGGAACTGTTCCTTTCAGCTCTGCAGGGAGAGTTAGAGGAAAATGTAAATCTGTCTTTTTCTGCCCAGCTTGCCAGCTCCCCGATAGCTCTCCAGCAAGCTGAAAATGGCCAGTACTGACCCCTGAAGGCTGAAATCACGTTTTCCTCCTGTTGGTATAGGGGTTGAAGAGGACAAGCCCTGGTCAAAGACATGAGACTTTATAAGTTAGTTCATAATTTCTGGGTCTCTCTTTCTGCATATGTAACAAGATAGCAGAGCATCTCCCTCTACACCTGCTGCAGTGGGTGGTGGGCTGTCCCAGGTCTAGCCCTCGCCCCAGTCCTCGGCTCACAGGACTCACAGCCCCTGGCTGGCTTCGTGAACCAGCGGAGTTTCTGTGAGGCTCACCTTGCTCCTTTGCTAGCCTGCCTGAGCTGCTGATGTTAGGTCTCCTGCAGATCCACCTGCTCCCACTTGGCCTTCTGGAGTTACCAGGTACATTCCCATTACTAGCACCAAGGTGCATTCTGCTCATTGGGGGGCAGGTGGCCACATGAGCACAGGATCTGTCATTGATTTAGAATTCCCAGCCTAATGCCTTCCTTTAGGCAGGACCTGGCAAAGGTGGCCCTGGAAAACAGCTTGTGCCCAGTGCACTGCTGGTCATTAGGCTGTATGGGTATGGAGGAGTCCCTTCCCTGGAGCAGTTCT
Organism: Chionis minor; assembly: GCA_013398295.1. Lineage (NCBI taxonomy): Eukaryota > Metazoa > Chordata > Aves > Charadriiformes > Chionidae > Chionis > Chionis minor. Next base: position 57,511 of record VZSF01005793.1, on the reverse strand, counting down.
CTTCTCCTCTGCCTGGTCTGGGTGGGCTGCTCAGCTTAGCGCTCTGTGCAACGCTCTGAAGAACACTCTCGCCTATCAGAGGATCCTCCTGTCTTCTTTCAGATCTCACTTTTATTCACACATAACTGTTTAAGGCCAACCCTAAATCAGGAACCAGCTCAGCTTTCTGCCTGCAGCGAACTGGATTGCCCCAGGAGGTGACAGGCTCACTGTGCTCACTGTACAGCAGGCATCTCAGCTGAGATCCTGGAGTCCTGGCCCCAGCTTCCCTTGTCAGACAGCGAGGAACCTGCAGGAGAGGTGGTGCTGAGGGGCAGCACTGTTTGGTGGCACACTGTTTGGTGGCACACTGTGGCTGTGCCTTGCTGCCCAAGGCAGCCAAGAAGCAACCCAACACAGGAGAATGGTGTACATCTCGCCCACCTTCACTTGAAGACACTACTCTGGGCTGCAGCCAAAGCAAAATGTCTTAACCCCAGGATCTTGGGGTTAGAACATCCTGGTTCAGCTTATCCTACTAGACAGCTAAATGTACTGCCTGGCTCATATAGGGCCAGCAGCCTCTGACATGGCTGTGTCTGCCCACATTGCTGTCCAGGCAGGCACACATGGTTAACGCCCTGCAAAGACACTGTGCAACGGGGCTGGGCATCCCCTCTGGTTTTAGGAACCTAATGGAAGGCGTTTGCATTTCTTGCATCTCTCCCCAGGGACCTCAGATGTCTCCAGAATTAGTTACTCAGGGTCTTTGGGAACCACATTTTGTGCTCTGGCTCTTACAGATCCACACAGACAGGACCAGTGTATCCAAGTCCTTTGGAAAGTCCAGCCCCAGAATGAAGTCTCCTTCCTGACTTTTCTGGAGACTGGGTGATTTTCCAGTCTAATTTTCCCAAGTCTAATACCTGTGAAAGGCAGGTGGTTAGTCCCAGACAGGGACTAAACACAACTCCCTTCTGTTGAAAAGATTATCTTTTTTTCTATTTTTCCAAGAGAAGGAATTTCCCAGGAACCTAATAGCCAATGTGATTTGCATTAAATGCAATGCATTGAAGTCCCCCTTAATTTAACTCGGAGAGTCAGTATCCTGTTATCAATGCCTTACTGTGGTTCAGGGATTTATCCAAGTAAATCCTAGCAGGGGACTATTTAATCAGCAGATCCCAAGCTCGAAGTTTGCAAACAGACCTTAAAATAAAAAATGTAGAAGTAGGTTAGACTGAGCAGGCAGCTTGGCATTCCTTAACACAGAGGCAATTTGTTTTCATAACTTCAGTAACTACAGCCTCACCCCTCAGCACATAAGCACCAATCAACCTGCAGGGAATCATTAGCTTAAAACAATTACCAGCAGATTTCTTTCAGGTCTCAGGAGTGCTGGGGACTGCAAAGCTTATCATTTGGCATTCACTGCATCCTTAACCTTTCCAAAGGCAGCTAGAGAGAGCAGAAACCCATAGAGAGCCTTTCAAAAATCTTTTAATAGCTGCTTTCTCCGTTTGTGTTCATAGCGACCATAGCTGTTGCAAAAAGCTTTCTAAAGCGCTCCAGGCCTCCCTGGAGCAAGGACTGGCTGGTGCCGGGCATTGTAATAGCAGCACATTGTTTCACAGGTGCAAAGTCACTCTAAACCCTTCCTTGTTCCTCTCTCCAGAGACCAGAGCTGGCCCTAACTTTCCACACCAAGCCATCCAAGTCTGGTGTCATTACTGCAGATGTGGTTTCGGCACAGTGCGTGAGGCTGGGAGGTGCACTGGCAGCTCACTAATGCTGTGTCTCTGCACTGGGGACCCTCTCGTTAGAATCACCATGTTGGCTGAAGAATAACATTTTAATGACGTTTGCAGATGTCATTCAAACCATAAGTGGCTTTGCGCATTTAAACATAGTTCTTAGGCTATGTGGCGTAGTGCAATTGATGCTTTGTGCCTTTATGAGCATGGTCTTTGGGAACATTTTTCACTCGTGAAGAGAAAAGTCCAGATCCTCCATAGCAGCTGAGGCTACTTAGTAAAACTGAGGAGCAGGGACAGCAGGGACTAGTTAGTGGCTTCTAATCTTCTTTTGTACACTGGCTTCAAACTGAGTAGAGAAGCTTAAATGCACTTAATGCTTTTAGCTCCTAAAGGATTCACTGGAAGATGTACACTTATTCTTGCTACAGGCTTAGGTGGAGAATAAAGCTGAAAATCTGTGATTTTTCTGCACTGTTATTCCCATGTAATCCAAGAACCGGGATCTCTGTGCAACATTTATGTGATCTATGCCAAAGAGCAAGAACTCCTTAGTCTGAGGATCTGCAGCTACAGCTGTCTTGGTTACGTGCTTTTTACATAAGGCTGACAAAATCACCAGTAACTGTCATTCGCCAAAGCAGTATATTCAGACTGTAGCCGTTACCATTTGAGGCAGCCTTACAGAAAGCATGTGGCTCTACAACGAGACTTCTGTTAAGCCCAAGAGATCCAGATCTCTTTCATAATAATCAGTATCTCCAGCATTACAGTGACACCGATGAACAAAGCAACAAGTAGTCCGTGGTCTTTCTGCTTTCCCACTCAAGCGACAAGAACTAAACCACCCATGCACTCAAGGGTGCAAGGCAAGGTAAGGAAACGCTCCTTTTATTCATCTCCATGTATGGCATCTGCACCAACATTCCCAAAAATTGCTTCACAAGGTGACTACTCCACAGCCTGTCCTCCTCACACAGCTACAGAGGAAGAGGCATAAAACCTGATGTACTGGACCTGTTCACCGCTGACCTGACTGCCTAGTCACGGAGCAATAACAGAGGGTGAGAGTGACAACCCTTGTCTGCTTCCCTCTGAGCAGCTTTTAAAATTATACACTGGTCTCAACGGTGCAGACATAAGGAAAATGTAATTGTTGGTTGTGGGTTAAGTGGAACACACCGTGCTGGAGTTTAGACAGGGACTTCTGCTTTCACCCAGAAGCACCCAGTCAGTTTCTGTCTGTGGAAATGACGCAGAGCTGACTTCTACATCACAACCTGCCTTGCCGACATGACTGCTAGACATCAAGCTTTTGGAGACAGTCCAACAGAAAACATTTAATATCTCTCTTGGAAACCATCCTTCTGCCTGAGTCACTACACATCATCAGTAACTAGGTTTTGACCTTTTGTTAAGTTTTTGCATCCATACACTCCTTCACATTTTTTCTGCTACTTTGTCTGTATTTTGTTTCTAAAATGTGGGCTTTATCAGGGAATTCTGATGCTGCTTTATACTTGTTAAGGTTTGTTATCAGAGAAACAGAGCCCCTGACCCAAACCTTCCAGGAGCTGTCACTGAGGCACAATCAGCCCCACGGGCCAGGGGTGACACCCAGCAAGGTGAGTCAATGGAAAGGCTTTCCAGAGCACATTCCCGGCTGAGGGGGAGGTATGGGACTTATCATGGGATGATTAGAAGGACCACAGATGGGAAAAGGGATGGATCAAGATTGTTTTGGAAGAACAAGCATGAGAAAAAAAAACAAGATAAGGAAATAAAAGGGGCTGCATGTAAACATGTGGCTGGTCAGTATGCTTGCTGGGCCATGCCCTGCACCTGACCAGTTTCAGCCTGTCCTCTCTTCTCATTAACCTCCGTCTTTCTTTTCCTGGGTGAGTGGACTCTTCTCTGCAGGCCTGAGTGTGTATGGAGGTCTAAGTGTCAGCAACTGGATTTGAACCACAAGTTATAAGGGCCCATGTGTGTGAGATGCCAGCAACTCAAGTGAGTAAGTTTTCATACATCAGTGTGTTGTTGCTAGCAAATATCAAGCCAGACTAGTTGGTGGGTAGAAGTGGCCTGGGAGCTGAGTATCAAAGTGGCCATAAACCTGGGCTGGGTATGTGCATGTCTGTGAGTGAGACCACTGGAAGAACTGGCTACTGGAGGCACCAGGAGATCCAGGCCAACTGCTGGAGATACCATGGGATCTCAGGGTCAACTGGGAGACTTGTTTGTGTGTGTGTGTGTGTGTGTGTGTGTCTTTGTGCATGAGGCAGCTGGAGACAAGAGGATGCAAGGGCTAGCTGCTGGGTAGGCTCAGTGTCTGACCTTACTGGGGATCCACAGTGTACCATAGGGGACTGGGGAGCACATGTGTGTGTGTGTCTGAGTGACAGGGTCCCTAGCAAGTGGAGACTGGCCTTTGCTCCAAACCCTGGCCTACTCTTTGTCATGTCCCTTGCTATGTATAAAGCATCATCTGTGTAAGTAAATTGAAAATCACCAGAGACTGTTCATAGACACTAAACTCAATCATAGTAACTGTAAGGTTGTAAGAACAACCCTTGTCGTGCCTTGGGTCTGTGCCAACAAACACTCCTAAACAGTTTGAAGGCATGATTTGAGATGTAGCTCAAGTTAGGGTTTGCATGCAGTCATCCTTTTTTGGAAACTAAAGGAACTTAAGGCCCCTCCTGTGCCAGATAGCTTCAGTGCCAGAGATTCAGCCTGCACACATTTAATTTACCAGCTGAGCTGTAGGCACAGAACCCTTCCTTGGCTCCTGCACCCTCCACTTGGTCACTGGGCATGGTCTCCCTGCACCAAAAAAATCAGCCTGCCTGGACTATAGTCACTGGCCCTGCTTCCTACCCAGCTCTCTGCTGGATCAAAAATTAGGTCATACCACCCACCCCCATGCTCAGCATTGGCCCATAACTTTGCTCACGTTCCCCTTTCTGAATCCCTCCATTGATTCCCCTGGTCTGGACGTTCACGCTTTTGTCTGTACTACCTATCAGTTTTTCTTACTCAAGATCTGTAAACATCCATGTAGCCTGCTTACCTTGAAAGCCCTCTTTGCGAATGCCCTGTCCCAAAGCCTACCCAGCAAACGTTTGCCGCAGGTTGCCCATTAATATCCTGAGACTGCCACTAATCAGGCTGACCAGGACTGTTTCATCACTCCTTTGTGCTGAAAGGTTTGAACTCTGCCCCTAAGCTAAGGGGGCAAGAAGAGATAGGCAAGACAGTGAGGGATATTTCTTAAGGAAAGACAAGATTTCTACCCTTGGTGCCTTCTCTGCGCCAACCTGTATGGCTGAGCCATGGCAGCAGCATGTTGTGCCATGTCCACAGTGTGATGGGATGCAAGAACTCCTGTTACCAGATCCTGCCTTAAGAGAGCAGGTTGCTGCAGTCATATTACAGGTCCTACTGCAATGTGGGAGAGATGTTCACTGTGCTGGAGATGACATCTCCCTCCTGCCTCTACCCTCCTAGATCAGTCACAATTTGTTTCTCAGAATTTGTCAATGGCGGTCTCTTTCCTCTTGCTACAAATTTGAGACCTTCCTAAGCAGATGGATAAAGTTTTTGCTGGTAGGAGGTAGATGAGAGTCAGCATGGAATAATAACCAGCTGGCCAGCATGACCCATATTTTACATTGTTAAGGGACTGGATTAATAAATACAATGGGATTAATAAATTCAATAAGCACTGAAGAACACAGGGAAATTTCATTGCTGGTGCAAAAGGGAGCACATCCCCCATCACCAATGATGGTGCATTTGCTTAGCACGAGCATGAAAGTCATCCCAGAGAGTCAATAAAGACTAAATCTTGCCAAAAAACCATGATCACTCCTTTCTTATTGATTTACAAAACCAGCGGATGAAAGGAATGAAGCAGCAGCATTCAGCCAGTCCTGAGAAAAGCCTCAGCTACAAAACATGACTTGAAAAATGAATGCAAGTTGGCTGGGAAATGAGCACTGTCATAGAGATTGAACACAGGCTGTGAGTCCATAAACAAAGAGGAACAAAAGATAAACACGAACATAAAGAGCCGATGGGAGAATATCTGGGGCATAGATTGGGTGTGGGGAGGGGAGGAAAGGAGGGCTAGAAATCTGCTCTAAGTCTGGTTTTATTTAATGCCTATTAATGATCTGGAAGGAAGCAGTAAACACCACATTCATTCAATTTATATTTGATGTAACGACTCCTATGAATTAGAGACGTGGAGTGTAAACTAGTGGGGACAGACACAAAACATAAAGAAACCTAGACAGGCTGGAAATAACAAAACGACAGCCCAGCGGATGGGCACAAGGCAATAGTCTGCAGGAGGAAGCACAACCTCAAATGCAGAAATGAAGTGGAGAAATGTGCTTAAAAGAAGGGAGACAGAAGGTCCTGATAACAGCAGAGACCAACAATGGCTGTGAGCTTGTGGAGCAGACTCATCCCAAAGGAAGCAAGAGGGTAAGTATCTGGACCTATTGATTTATGAGGAATTAAGTCAATGAGATGAGTTTGGCTGCATGACAGCTGAGCAAAGAGAGCAGAGTGTGCTCAGGCGTTAATGTTGAGACAATCTGTTGGAGGTGAGGAACCACCCTGGGGACTTCTATCTATTTGGACAGTGTAAACACCACAAAGGAGGAGGAGGAGGACTGATTTATGGAATGGGGAGGAACAAGGGTCAGCAACAAGCTAAAAGAAATATAGGCTGGCTCAGTGACAGGGTGAGCTGTATTACCCTGTGAAACAGCTACCTGCGGAGGGGTCTGACATTTCTTTCTCTGAATCCTTTAAAACTAGATTGCACAAAAACACGTGAGAGAACGGAATCTAGGAAGCAAGGTTTTGTCTTGGAGAGGATGAACTGGATGGATATAGAGGGCAATGGCAGCCAGGGTGACTGCAGTCCAGATAAAAGTCTGCTAATGCATCCCATCTGTTGTAAAATCCTAGGAAGAGGTGAGGCTCTCTGGCCCCTAAACTGCCCTCATAGCACAGTTGCCTGGGAAAGCAGAAAAATCACAAAGCTAATGAAAAGACAAGGATAAGAGAGAGGCCAAGGAGCTAAAGTGAGTGACCTGCCAACAGGTACCACCTAGGAAAAAGACAGGTTCAGATCAGGGACCTTGGCACTTCACAGGTCAGGGGCTGCAGTCCTCAGTGGAGACAACGGAGACCTGAACTTGCTGCCCCTTTCACCAGGCTGAATTTGAGCCCACATCTCCCAGCTCCCCACACACAGCCTAGCGGAGGGAGTAGTGGTTACCAACCACTACTCCATTTGTGCTTTTACTCCCCTCAAGGGTTTAGTGGGTTACAGGATGAGGAATGAAAATGATGTTCTCATCATGCAGGAGATCACAGGTCCAGTTTACAGTCCAAAGAGAAAATGCTTCAGCAGTCAGGAGTGACTGCTCTAGCAGCAGAGTTACGGAGCAAGAGGAAGGCATCCACTCAGACTCTTCTCCAGAAGAAAGGAGGAGGTGCAGGGAATCTGAGAAGCACTCAGCAGAAGAAAAGAGCAGGGTGGCACAGTGGATTGTGAACTCCAAAACTGACTACTCAGCACAATACAGATTTGGGTGGATCTGGAGGCAAGACCAGAAGCTGTTGATTAAGAGAAACCTGGCTGAAATGTGCAGATGGCTCAGATATTTAAGCAATCTGAGGGTGAAGAGGAAAGGACAAAGGAATTTTGAGGTCTAGTTTTGGTTATGGGGTGGGTTAATCTAGCACTAATATCATACAGGATCATTGTTTTAAGGTGTTGAACCTCTTTCGTGCACCATGAGAATGTTCAGAATGTACTGGAAAATTACCCTTCATTTAGATAATTCCTTTCCCCAGATAAGCAGCTATAATGCATTATAAAATGAGATGTCATGCTCTGGGCTGAAGGGAAGGAAAAAAGAAATCTATTGAAAATCATGTTTTCAAGCATAAGACACCAGGAACTGGCTTCCCAGCTGTCTGGAGAAGATAAGGACTAAAGTGAAAGGGAGGAGCATTTTAATATGTCACTAGTGAGAGAAGCATTAGACTTGGCAACAAGCTGTATTTCTTTACTTAGGCAATAGCCAATGTTTTTTGAAAAAATACACAAGGATGGAAATAAATTTCAAAACAAACAATTATGCCTTACTGCAGACAGTTGCAAAGGGACCCGAACTCCAGATCCTCGTGAGCAAGGAGAACTCGCACCATACAGAATCATAAAAGGTATTCAAACATTAAGTATTTCTACTTTGATTCGCCTTATTATACAGACAGCCCATGAATGAAACAGCTATCTCCAATTTTAGTGCAAAGAATAGTTGCACAATATCTTCAATATGCAGGAAGTAAATGCCAGGCTCCTTTCTACATACAGCTCCTCGTGGCACCGAGTCACACAATGGCTGAGCCTGGCAGGCACCCCTGGAGATCGTCTAGTCAATCCCCTGCCCAAAAGAGGGTCACGTTGCTCATAATTGTCTTTAGTAGAGTTTTGAATATCTCCAGGGACTGAGATTCCCCAGTCTCTCTGGGCAGCCCGCGCCAGTGTTTGACCACTCTTGCATCAAAGAAGTTTTTTTCTTATGTTTTAGAGGAATTTCCTGTTTTAGTTTGTGGCCATTGCCTCCAGTCCTGCCAGTGAGCACCATGGAGGAGACACAGTCTGGCCCCATCTTCTTTAAACCCCCCTCCCTCAGGTATTTATACACGTTGCTGACATTCCTCCAGGTTGAACAGCCCCAGATCCCACAGCCTGTTCTTATATGTTGGATGCTTGAGTCCCTTAGACATCTTAACGGCCCTTCACTGGACTCGCTCCATTATATCCATATCTCTCTTGTACTGGGGAGTCCAACACTGGACCCAGCACTCCAGTCTCATCAGTGCTGAGCAGAGGCGAAGGACCATCTCCCTCAAGCTGTTAGCAGTGCTCTACCTAATGCATCCCTGGAGGCTGCTGGCCTTCTCTGCTGCAAAAGCACATTGCTGGCTTATGGCCAGCCTACTGTCCACCAGGGCTACCAGGTCCTCTTCTGCCAAGCTGCTCTCTAGGCAGTCAGCTCCCAGCCTGTGCTGTTGCAGACCATTGGTCAAGGGCAATTTTCAAATCTTTTGGAAATAAAGGGATAATCTTGGTTCTACACCCTTTACGTGTGGACTATGAGGCAGTCCCACAGATGGACATTTCTCTGTCCCCCCTGAGGACTGGGCAGGCAGTGCAGCGAAAAAGAGATTTCAGCTAGCTACTGGGAAAGTCTTTTTAATGGTAAAGAAAGTAAAGCAATGGAAAATCATGCAATCGTGAAAATTCTGCCACTGGAGCTTAGACAAGTATCTAATATGAATATATTAGACCTATCTGATCCTGCTTTCAGGCAGGGGAGTGGATTAAATGAACTTTCAAAGCCTTTGCCATGGTTCTCTGCCATTTCACTATACCAAAATAGTGGCATCAATATCTGAAGAATTTTACACTGTTATTCTGGGTATGGCACCTATCATCTGGCACAGTGCTGAAACACAACTGCATGTTCCCAAAAAAGGCATTTTATGGTTTTCTCCTCTGCAGGATCCTGGTGTTCTACAAACACTGACAATTTATCTTACCAGGGCTGCTGAAGATGAGAAGGAAGTATTACCTTCTGAGATTACTCATGGTCATTGACTCAAAATTGCCAAAAGAAACCATAGATTTTAGGTTCTCATTTGAGATGCTTAAAAGCTTTTTCAGCATCTAAAACATATCTTCAAAGCGCAGTTCCCATAACAGTGAGTATTCAGCATATCCCATATCAGATTCCAGTTTTCAGGGTTTCCAGAAAATCAGTTACCATCTGTGAAAAGTTTTGATTTAAGTAACTATCCCAGGGTTACAGAGAAATTATGTTCGGGAGAATAACAACAAAATCCATAATAGTAACAAAAATCCAATACCAGGACAACATTCAGTTTTCCAAACCACAGTACAATCCTTTCCTATCTTAAATCCTCTGCCATCACCCTCCAAATTCCACAGTTTCTGAAATGAGGTAACCATGATTCATCCCATAGCAGGTCCATCCTCTGCACTGAGGAAAAATGAAAGCAAAAAAACCCACCAACGTGTGGTCATACAATTAGAAACTGGAAGATAATGCACACAACAGACCTGAATTATGGCAGCTTTAGTTCTGGCATTCCTTAGCCTAGCTTGGCAATTAGTATGATCTTTTCTTACAGGTTTATTTTTTCACTGTTTCAAGTAATTTCTTAGGTTTTTACAAAAGCAAGCTGGAAATACAAATACCTCATATGGAACCAGCTGATCCACAGCTGGGTAAACACCAGAACTGGAACTTTTGTATCCTCAGCACAGTTCAGCGGGTGCACGGAGAGACACTGGCAGAGCTGCTAATGCTGATATTAGCTGTTATCGTCAGATGGTTTTTGCTTTTGCATATCTTCAGACACGACGTGCACAGTGGTACATCTTTTCTTAAAAAAGATACTCTTCAAACAAATTTACATCTCCTTTTGTCACTCCAGCTTCTTTCCCTCAAGATTGGTTAGTGTTATATGTATACCAGCATACTGGCTATTCTCCAGATATAAAAAAATAAAGCTATATTGTTAAAAGAGGGTCAGTTGGCTACATTTGTCTTCATAGATTTTAGGGACAAATAATGCACGGTGGATCTCCAACTGGATAGGAAAGCTAAGTACCTTCTTCCTGCAACTGTGCATAGTCCCCGGGCTGATTTCTGAATCTAAAATAAGACTGAAAGCATAAACCTCCATTCTGATCTTCCACAGGTTTTACATACTTCCAATTACACTGACTCCTGGAGAATTATTTTCAGATAAGTAACACCAGCAAGTAACAGTAGTGTTATACAAATACTTTTTATTGTTTAAATATGGCTGTTTTCCCATGTTAAAAATTCACAAATGATCTAATACATATGTCTATACATAAAGGCCCAATTCATTTCTTCTTCTTGGCAATGTAAATCTTACCTCAATCAAAGTCAACACAGAAGCACTAATCAAACAATTAGATCTGAAGTACCTCTGATTGTTTAATAACTTTAGACCTGTATACAAATGGGTCTTGGCCTTCCAGCTCTAAATATCTAGAATAACTGAAGAAATCTAATGCATTTCCCTGCAGAAGAAAAGCAGCCAAGGCTGGAAGTATTGCATTTGGGATGCAGAAGCAAGAATCACAGAATCAATCATCCACAATAAATGGTATTATTATTAACATCACTCAGAAGCTGTGTGAAAGAAGACAAGCTGAAAGGATGTGTTTAAACATGCCAAATGTGTTTGGGATAACTCAGATGCATTTCACTGTCCTCAGATACGAACTGATTGTTTTTCTATTTAGGGCTAGCTAACCTAGAAAGCAAGTCACTACACTGGGAAGCCAGAAGAAAGTATCAGAGGAAAAAAAAGATGTTTTTGTCTGATCATTGCTGCTTACAACTCCAGTGACTTATGGCATAAATCCATGCAACATTGGATTTTTACGATTTCTTTGTTTCTAATGACTAGGCAAAATCCCTAAAGGAGATAACTCTTCAGGCTTTGAGCAAGTTCAGGGCTGATGTAACCCATGAAACAGCAACAATAAGCAAAGGGAGCAAAATCTGATGCCACTGATGAAGCTCAGTGGTATGGCAGGAACACAGGTCCTTGAATGGTAGCAAATAAAGCACATCTAATTGGTATTTGAATCACATCCCTACTTCTTCTTATACCCTCAACTGATATGGTTGGATTCAATCATCTTAAAGGTCTCTTCCAGCCTAGGTGATTCTATGATATTCATGCTACATACCTGTGCGCACATTTACTGCAAAGCCTGTTCTAGTACTGTTGCTCCATTAATGGTGTTTGATCTCTAATTTATATCCACTGATTGGCTGCCCACCAAAAGAACATCACATGCTTAAGATTCAAGAGGGTTGGCATCTACTTGATACATTGAAATGCTCTGCTCACCACTACCAATTGTCAGGAAGATCTTCATTAACAAATAGTTGAGATTTTTTAATTTAATCTGGTGGAATGGGGGAATGGCTGAGGTTGGCAGGATCCTCTGGGGACCGTCCAGTCAATTCCCCGTGCAAAGCAGGATCAGTTACAGGTGGTTGCCCATAATCTTGTCCAGTTGGGCTTTGAATATCTCCAAGGATGGAGACTCCACAGTCTCTTTGGGCAGCTTGTGCTGATGATCAGTCACCCTTACACTGAAGAAGTTTTTTTCATATGTTTTAGTGGAATTTTACGTGTTTCAGTTTGTGCCCATTGCCTCCGGCCCTGTCACTGAACACCACTAAGAAGAGTCTGGCTCCATCTTCTTTGCACCCCTTTACACAATCACAGAATCACAGGGTCACTTAGGTTGAAAAAGGCTTTTAAGATCATTGAGTCCAACCATAAACCTAATACTGCCAAAGCCACCACTAAACCATGTTCCTCATCACCACATCTACCCATTTTTTAAGTAAGTCCAGGGATGGCGATTCCACCGATTCCCTGGGAAACCTGTTCCAATGTTTAACAACCCTTTCGGTGAAGAAGTTTTTCCTAATATCCAATCTAAACCTCCCCTGGCATAACTTGAGGCCATTTCCTCTTGTCCTATTGCTTGTTACTTGGGAGAAGAGACCGAACTGAACCTCGCTACAAATTCCTCTCAGGTAGCTGTAAAGAGCGATAAAGTCTTCTCTTAGTCTCCTTTTCTCCAGGCTAAACAATCCTAATTCCCTCAGCCGCTCCTCATATTTTATACACATTACTGAGATCCCCTGGAGCCTTCTCTTCTCCAGGCCAAACAGCCACAGCTCTCGCCACCTCTCCTCACATGTCAGATGATGTTCCAGACCCTTAAACGTCTCAGTGTCCCTTCACTGGACTCACTTTAGTTATGTCCGTATCTCTTGTACTGGGGAGCCCAGACCTAGCAGACTGCATCCGTTTGGCCCACAGAGGATTATTATTCTGCACCCATGTCTATGGAAAATCAGCACCTTCCACGCTGGGAAATAGTTTGCCACATATTTATTCTTTAATTCCTTCACAGGTAGAGAGTTGGAAGTCTTTCTGAAAATCACCTGATAAGATATATTCCCTTAGAAAAGAGAAGGTGACAGCAAAGCACCCGGATTGAAGGTAGGCACACCGGCCTCTCGTAGCTGTTCTGAAGTCAGCTTGAACAAGTAGCCACAGCAGTGTGGTCATAGTGACATGGATCTCTGTAGAGAACAGCACTTCAAGTACAGTTCTGGGAATGCATGTAAGTTGCCAATGTATGCTGAAGTCCAGCCTGGCCTGGCTCATACTATCATTATCCATAAGAGCCAGAGGACAGCTAGTGTGAGAATGCCTCTCTACACAGTACTTGCATGTTAATTTGGCTATGTAAGCAAATCCCTCGTGTCTTATTTCTTCTTGGGATGACCTATACTCTTGGGCCAGCCTCCAGGAAAGCCCCATGTCCTGAACAGAGAAATCTCACCACTGTTGTCCCTCCATCTTTGCCAGGTTTTGTCTCCGATACAAATCTACCCAGGTTAACATAGGAATTTAGTTAGGGGAATTGGATCTGCAGATAAGAGAAGAAGTTTTCCTGGCTTGGTTGTCTGGCTGCATTGCAACAAGAATGCCTATCTAGAGAGTGTTTCCTGTTACTAAAGGCATCATTGAGGAATGTTTAATTCTTAGCAGAACTGCAGTTCTTGTTCTACACAATCCAGATGATATAAATAAATAAACCATGCAATGTTCAGAGAAGACAAATCACCAGTCCATCAAAATGCCTGATAAATTAGTTCAACAGACTGGACTACAGACATGTTCAATGAATCATCATCACCAAGAGTAAATAAATTCAGATTAAGCAAAACTTGATTGAATCATGCTGAAGTTTGGCACTTAACAAAATAGATCAGTCTGAAGTCTCACATTAGGAACACATAATCTCTTAAGATTTATGAGTGTTTTTGCTCACCACATATGTTTCTAGGTTACTGTTTGCTGTGTTGAGAACTGGATCCTCTGAGTGTACAAAGGTTTGCCTGCTATTACACATTTTAATCTCCAAGAAACTATTCTCCTTGCTCCCCACTTTGGGGTACAGAACAAACTTTTACAGTAGTATACTTCCTACTGCTTCCTCTCCTCCAATAAAATTCCCAGTTTCTCCCAGGTTGTTTTTGATTCCATCTGATCATTCAGTGCTCCTTGCTAAGACATCTGTAGCACGTTGTGATATAGCCAAAATGCAAATGGACCGAAAGCTGAACTCAGTCACTTTGGTTCAACCGTTGGAAAGAATCCTCAACTTTTGAAATTGAGTGATGCTATCCTTACACACTGCGCGTTGTATTAATCTAGTGGTAGCTGCATATTAGGAACAACACATGTCCATGGAAATCTTTTAAACCACAAATCAAGACAAGAAATAACCTTCCCACTTTTTGTGAATAATTACATTTTTTAAATGTTTATATTATGGCAATATCCCGAGGTCACAATCAGGGTGGAGAGCTAGATGTGCTCACTACTATGGAGATGGGAAGGTAAAGTCCTTTACAAAGCAGATTTAAAAATCATAACCACTTGAAAATCTGATGCTAAGTTCTCCTCTGGTATAATAGCATAAAACTCTCCAATATCTTTGCATTTAAGGATTTTTTTGTGCTGTAAATATTGGCTGGTGATAGAGTTGGTATTATTAACCTTATTGTACTAAGAGGTATAACATGCAGTAGAAGTTCCATACTAACACTGGCAGGGACTCTACTTTCAGCCTTGGATGGCAACCATACTTCACAGAATGCTTAAAACAACAAACCAGGATTTACCAGCTAGCATCATGGATTGCAAGTCAACATTTTCAAGAGCTGATATTTATAACCTAAGTGTTATCACACAGGCAACAAAGCCGCATGTCTTTATCCAAGCAACCGGGTGTATTTTCATCTGGAAATACTGATCTTCCCCCATGGCCCCCATTCCGTGTTTTACTGGAGGTAGTGATACAATCTTTGCAGGGCCTGAACAGCTATGTCCCAAACAGTTAGAGTTATGGCTGAATTTTAAGTACGTTCAGTGCAAGTCAAAGTGTGCTCAACATAAATAGCCTCTACAGCTATAGAAACAGACAAATAAAAAAATCATAGAAGACTAAATTTGTATCAAAGTCCTGTCCTAGAGGCTAACAAGTGTTGGTGGTTACCACATAACCAGCGCCTACACACATATATGTGGGTGCACACACACAAATAATATTTATCATGTTATGACACGGCTCTGAAATAAGCCTGTTCATGGTTTCTTGTGAAATACAAAAGTGATATTTGCTGAAGCAAATGTGCCCTTGGCGAACCTGATGCTCCAGCCCATCTGTAGGGCAGACAGGACTGCTTTACAAGGCAGCTTCTTCTGCTGGCTGCAGGACATTGCTCAGTCAGATGTTCCCTGTCTATTACACGGTCCCTGGGATGCTAAGTTAACCATTTAAACTAACCGCAACAATACTGAGAATGGAAAGCAGAGTTGCACTGCTGTTTTTCCCACTGCTACACCTGGGAGAAGGCTGGCTGAGGTACACCTTAACACACATTTTGTCCTAGGAACTGCAGTGAAACGATTTGCAAAGCATGCATCTATGTCAAGCTCTCGCCAGAAAATATGGCACAAGGTGGAATGTCCAAAAGAAAGAATAGCTAGTGTGGGCGCTTGGCAGCGGGCACCAGGAAACACGAGCAGAAGAACAAGGGACAGTGGAGCAGATCAGAAGGGAAGAAGAACCCGTGTACCAGCGGCACAGGCACCGCTGCATCTCAAACAGCTCTTATTTCCAGACACGGCAGCAATGCCTCTGCTCTACTTATGGCAGATTGTGTGAGTCACAAACAGGATTTCACAGCCAACGGCAAACTTGTAAGCCGTAAAACCCACTCCCTTCCATTACAAAGCAATCACCTCACAGGGGTATTGTAAGGCTTGATCAACTGATATTTATAGAGCACTTTGAGATCCTGAGATGAAAGTCACTATAAAAGGCTACAGATTTTTCATAATGTTCATAGACCACCTGCTCAGACCAGAAGCATTCACTTTTAACATTCCTTGAGCCAGCTACCAATCTGATATCTCCACAGGAATTTCCTAAAACAGATGTGGCTGTCACATTTAATCTCTCTTTTACTAGGAACTCTGAGAACAAGGAACTCCTGGAAAAGGAAATAAAACAAAGTGCATTAAAACTGATGGTGAGAAGAAGCCCCGTAATTCTGTTCCCACAGCTCATGGATTCTCCATCTGTACCTTTCAGAAAGCTGCCATAGTGACTAACTCTGTGAGCTTCACAAATTAGACCTGACCTAGATTCAGCGAAGTCTTTGTTCAGCAGCTGGTTAGTGTAATATTCTGACTGTGGCGAAGTTCAGAATTGCTCCACAAAGCAGTGGTTTGAAAAGAAAAGCAAATAAAACAGAATTCAGGTTTTCCTGTCCTCACAACATGCTGGCCCTCACTTGACTTTATACCACATGAATCAGTCAGCAAGCTGAATGGTGTTTAAACTACTGCTGTATTCTCATAATTCCATCATATACGGTCTTGAAAAAAACCCCTTCATTATTTCCTCTTATTCTTTATTATAGGAACAACAAACTCCAGGAGAGCAAAGAAAAGCATGTTTCTGAAAACCAGAGGTGGTTATAATTAAGCGTACCGTTAAGTGGTTTGTTGAATTGAGGTTAAAAAATTTGAAGTTTAAAATCATGTTAGCTAAGGATAAAACAGTTCAGAGGCTTTTTTTATAAACTGATCTGAACCATATGAAACTCTTCAGAGCATGGATCTGGACTGGCATCCCTTCAGAATAAGGTTTCCCATGATGTTGTGGACTTTCTGCATTGTGTATAGAAACTGAGCACAGATGTCCCAACATGTTTCAGAAACTTTAAAACCTTTTGTTCCATGATAGCAGTGGGAAACATTAATTAGAATCTTATTTAGTGATCCTTTTTTTTTTAATTGTCTTGTTCTTGTTCTAAATGTAATCCAAAAGTATCAAAGTGAATCAAATCCAAAGGAAATAGTTTCTTGATCCTTCATCCACTAGTGAGAGACCTCTTAAAAACCAGAATATATTAGAAGGCATAGAAAAATATGCACACTCTTGATCAGACCCTCAGGCAGGCAAGTCTGACCTTTAGGATAAATTACAGTCCAAACTGTCTTTAAGATGCATTTCAGGAAAGGTACTATCATTGCAAAGTTACAGCAAATGACTGAGAGACAGACTGTTGCTGCCAACAGGTCCTTACGAATTTTGAAGGGGTGAGGCATGCTCTCCCGTTCAAAAAATGGGACATAAGCATTATGCATAAGCATTATGCTATGAAAAAGTTTTTAATTCCTTTTGCTGTGTGGGCAGCATAGAATAAATGGTTAAAGTTGGTGGCCTGTTTTCCACTAAGCAGTTTTTTTAAAAAAAACCTATAGCAATCACAGTAAGGCTCCGCGTGGCACAAAATCTTTCTCTTTGTGCTTTAGTTTGTTATGAAAAAAGGAGAAGTTGCTGAGGTTGATACCATTACAGCAACATATTTTATTGGTTGCATGCAATGGTCATGTATCTTCCAGAGAGTGCCCTTCCAGGCTATTTGCTACAAACATCTCAAGGAGAGAGAGATTTATCATAAACTCCCAGTTGGCAAGCTCTGCACATGGTGGTTTATGAGAATGGTGAATGGTCCACACAAACTAGGAGACAGTATTCATAGCGTCATAGAATCATAGAATAGTTTGGGTTGGAAGGGACCTTTAAGGGTCATCTAGTCCAACCTCCCCTGCAATGAGCAGGAACATCTTCAGCTAGATCAGGTTGGTCAGAGCGCCATCCAACCTGACCTTGAACATTTCCAGGGATGGGGCATCTACCATGCCTCTGGGCAACCTGTGCCAGGGTTTCACCACCCTTATTGTAAAAAATGTCTTGCTTATATCTAGCCTAAATCTTCCCTTTTTCAGTTCAAAGCCATTGCCCATTGTCCTATGGCAACAAGCCCTAGTAAAAAGTTTGTCCCCATCTTTCTTATAAGCGCCCTTTAAGTACTGGAAGGTCACAATAAGGTCTCCCCAGAGCCCTCTATTCTGCAGGCTGAACAATCCCAACTCTCTCAGCCTGTCCTTATTGGAGAGGTGTTCCATCCCTCTGATCATCTTTGTAGCCCTCCTCTGGACATGCTCCAACAGGTCCATGTCTTTCCCGTGCTGAGGGGAATGAAGTATTCCAGGTGGGGTCTCACCAGAGCATAGTAGAGGGGCAGAATCACCTTCCTTGACCTGCTGGCCACACTTCTTTTGATGTAGCCCAGGATACGGTTGGCTTTCTGGGCTGCAAGTGCACATTGTCAGCTCATGCCCAGCTTTTCATCCACCAGTGCCCCCAAGTCCTTCCCAGAGGGCTGCTCTCAATCCCTTCATCTCCCAGCCTGTATTGGTACTGGGGGTTGCCCTGGCCCAGGTGCAGGACCCTGCACTTGGCCTTGTTGAGACATCATGAGATTCACACAGGCCCACTTCTTGAGCCTGTCCAGGTCCCTCTGGATGGCATCCCATCCCTCAGGCGTGTCAGCTGCACCACTCAGCTTGATGTCATCTGCAAACTTGCTGAGGGTGCACGCGATCCCACTGTCTACGTCACTTATGAAGATATTGAACAGTACTAGTCCCAATAAGGACCCCTGAGAGACACCACTTGTCACGAGTCTCCATCTGGACATTACTGCTCCATTCACAGCACCTGTCTGGGGAAGCTTCAGGAAACTGGTTAGGTGTGATGTGCCTTTCACTTGCTCCCTTTTGGTGATGCTGGGCAGTGAGGATGTATCTGTGCTGCTGGTTTGGGACCATTCCTTTTCAGGCCCACACTGCTATTTCTTAAGTCATCCAGGACCCTTAAGCTTCTTCACATCCAGGCTGACTTCAGAGGCAAATTTTGCTCTTCTCTTGGTGGAGCAACTGGTGCAAATAAAGTGGAGACCGAAGAACTCTGAACACTGGAGCGCCCAATGCAAGAGCTAAACCCTTCACAAGCAATATCAATATAAAACAGAGGATCTGATGTTGGATGGCTTCATAAAAGCCATACAATGCTAGTATTTAAGAAGCTGAGACCTATGTTTAGGAGGCAGGAGCCAATAACTTCTGAATCTCCAATGAGCTGCACAAATATTGGGAGGCAGAAGGGGCTGGAGTCCCTGATGGTCCTCTATGATCGGAGCTGGGTCTTAATATTTATGTTAGCTCCCTGCAATCTTTCCACTCAAATCTCTGTGACCTCAGTCAAAGATCCAGTAGAGCTTTCTCTCAAGCTAGACTATGGCTGTAGACACCAGATATTGCAGCACCAAGCTGTTTGGGCAGCCAGAGAGGGGTAGCAGTGGCAACTCAGGCATGGAAAGCAGGTAGTGCATCTTCTGCTGTCCCCCTGCAGAAACACCTTTGGGAGGTGCAGGGAGCCTTGCCGGTATGCCTGCCTTCCATTTCCTTTGCTTATTTGTTTTATCTCATTCATTGATTTAGTTGGGCATTGAGGTTTTCAGTTGTAAAATAAACACATTTGGACAGATGAAGTGTAACGTTCTCTTTGACGCCCCCCCCAAAAAAGGAAACAAAAGTACCAAGACGATTGGATGTTGCGATCACAGACTAAAATGGTGATATATAGCCGAACAGATGTATCGGTGAAGTACAAGTTGAGAGGATCTACCTAGTTATGGCCCTGAAATAGAAACCAGAGGTGCAAAAGAGCAAGATGGGCTAGGGGTTTGGGGGGAAAGAATGGTCCTGAAGCTAGTAACGTAGGATCTTTTATACACCAGGTTGCTGATTTCACGTGAGGAGCACGACTAATAAATAACCTGTCACCTGCCTTGTTTACACCAGGAGATATTGAACATTATGGGCGGTAACCATTCATAGTGTGTGTTCAAGCACTGCCGTATGAATGAATAATACATCATCAGGATGATCAGAACATCATCAGGATGGTTTTGGTACAGATATAGTAGATATTCTGATACTCCGTGACTCTGATCATCCCTTGGGGGAGATCCGTGGCCGAGAGGGTGGTATGCCCTAAAAAATCAGTGCCCTAATTGTTTTTACAATTAATTAAAGATGCTTATGACACCAAGCTCTACCTGGCCCACTGCAGCCAAGCTTCATGCTCTGTGGCTGCTGGCCATGAAATGATCAGTCCCTCCTTGCCAATATCCCTAGTGACGAGGCTGGGCAACAAAAGGCAAGGGCAGGCTGCCTGGCTGGACCCTTCTGTGGAGCCCTCTCTGGTTGCACCTGAGGCAGGTCAGCCAGAGCGGAGTGTGCTGGTGAGGTCTGTGCTAACAGGGCGGGAAGGGCAGCAGGGCAGGTCTTACGGGAGGGTACGTGCTCTACGGTGTGACTATATGGATGAGAAGCATTGACACTCATCAGAAACTCATCCAAAGAGCCGGAAGAGCAAGTCACTGGGTTAAGAAATTGTGTTCGTCAGCAGAGCGGTCTCTTCTGGCTGTTACCAGCACAATTTCAATGTTGTTGCTATGTATTGAAACACAGGATTAGCTAAGCGTTTCCTAACTCCAAACTCCCTCCTAAAAAGTCAGGAAGTGCCAAGAAAGAAGGAGATAATACTGATCCACGTGGCAGGCAGTGGTGGCAACACTGGACAACCCTGACCTGAAGTTTACTAACCTGTGTAAAGTACTGCATGACCCTTTGTTTCTCCAGGAAGTTAAGGCAGTCTGTGCTGCCTAGCTCAACTAGGGTCAACTAGCTCGAGAGGTTTCTCCTGCCCTTCTGCATGCTGGTTTCATAATCAAAATCAGTTTTCCTCCCAGACTGAAACATATATAATTTAGGAGGGAGCTTCTCATTGAAACATATATAATCTAGGAGGGGGCTTCTCATATTCCTGCTTTTTGAGTAAAATGTTTCCAAGTAGGGACTGTTCTTCCTGCTTGTGTTCAACTTGTTTTCTTTGTTTAAGATGGAAAATCCTGGGTCGCAGATACATTATCTATGGAAACAAGGAATTATCTCAATTATTCTTTTAAAATAAAGGGCCCAGATTAGCTTTGGGTGAGCTTTTTCTCAAGCATTTAGCATTTTCCCCATCTTCTTTAAAAGCACACAGAAGAAATACGGAGACAAAACGTGCCGCACCATTTAAGCACATGGCATGTTCTCAATGAGAGCAAATCAGCTGAGAATATATCAAATCTGGGGATCTGCGTAGAGGAGATATGCTGTAGCTGGGTTTCTCATGGCTTTGTTTTCTAGATACACAGAAGCATGAAAGGTGTAAGAGAAGAAACACATGGGTAGGTTCCAAATGCAAGTGAAATAGCCTTCAAATGCTCCAGGTCAGATGACTGACAGCACAGAACTAGGCTTTTTAATCACAATTTAAAACTAATAGCTATAATCTGGAGCCGAGCAGGATCCTCTTTCTCCCCATCTCCATTCAGGCAAATATCAAAGAAGTCATGCCCGCTGCTGACTACACCACTGGGAAAGTGACAACCGAGCTGTATTAGGTCATCATCTTACATCTAAAACTGCAGTCCTGAAAATCCTTCTTTCCTGTTGCTTATTGCTACTGGCAATGCTTACTCGTGCAGCTCAGCTTTTGGGCTGTTTTCATCCAAAAGGAATATAGTTCTCAGATTCAATGTAAATGAAATCAAGGTAGTGGAGCTGATCAAGACAGTCACTTCAAAAGCACAGTCGCAAACCTAAGTAACATATTAATGTAAAGACACTCACTGGAGGCTCCTCTAACATATTGGCAGTGGGGTGTATAGGTGTGGTTCATTTAACCCATCTCAGACATCAGTTTTCAGTAGGGGACAGAAGGTTGAAATTCTACAATCTATACCGAAAGTCACAATTATCTAATGATTCTTTTTTGCCTTGCACTCCATGATTCTGGGATGTGGTGATTTAATAAAGGAAGACAATGCTCCCCACAGGGCTTGCAAAAGCAAATATTATCATGTGTCCCTCATAGTCAAGAGTCCGGTGGAGCAAGAGTCACACCAGTGACTAAGCCAGTCAAGACACAACAGAAGGCATAATACTGCGGAGTCATCACAGTAAAACTTCATTGCTCATGCAATCAGTGCCCCACAAAAGATCAGTATTTGTCACTCTGTTGAGGCGCTGTCAGGCGAAATGAAATATTTAGTGCATGTTCAGTACATGGTTCAGTTTCTTTAGCCACCAGATGGCCTTTCTGTGGTCTACTGGATTTCCACGCTGTCACAGTGGAGGTCTCTTTTCAGACATCGGTATCACTGCCTTGTAAACGTCTAGCTTAGTAAAGCATGTTGACTCAACTCCCTCCCCGGTTTTATACTGCAAATGCGACAAGATCTTGTGCAAAGCCTTTGCTTCCTAAGAAAAGTGGGCATGTCAGTAAGGGCACTTGTGGGACGAGCAGATTCATAAACAAATGGTACTCCTTTTCTGCCTGTGGTTATGGAAGGGTTGACATAGCTCTTTCTAAAACAGCCACAAGATCACGCAACAGGGCTCCTCTTGGCTTTCTTTAAACTTCCAGTTAGGAAAAGCTGGCTGTAGATTTCCAGCAACCAAATGTCATGACAACAGCTGCCTTGCTGATGTGAGGGGGTAAGAAAAAAGCGTGTTTAGAAGGGTCCCTCCTCTGCAACATTTTCGGTCAGTCAGGGGTTTTCTCAAACTCAGGCTGTACTCAGATCATTGGGATAAATATCCAGAGAGGAACGTAGCCTTTATGAATTTGTTTAAATCAATTTTCAACTTATTCATTCTTTTAAACTTGGCAACATTCTGCAACAGTCCTTCTCCAGTATTTAAATGAGCATTATGTGCAAAACTATTTTGATTTCTTTTAAGCATATTCACCAATTGGCCACAGTCAATAGTTGTGGCAGTAGGTATGTTGTCATAAAAGGATCTCAGTTTTGCTCCCAACCGCCTGTGAGTCTTTGCAAAGAAAATCAGATCGTACCTATCGATCTTAAACTAGCACATTAAGACTCTCGAATTTTCCGATCCCTCTGGAGCAAAAGGAAATGGTCAACAACAATGTACATTTGAATCTGGCTCTGGGGCCAGAGAGAGACCTTCCAGTAAGTACTAAGTTCAGACTGAAGTTCCACCTTCAGCCTAATAGATGATTGGGTCCTCAAGTCCAAAGTGAATCTACTTACCACTCAGTGGAAGTGCTGATAAAACCACTGACTTAGGTCCTGTGTCTTCCTTTAGACCCTATTCAATGTTTAATTAATGCTGTAGAAGCAGTAGTAGTTGTAGTGGTTTCACTTCTTCCCGAGTTGGCAATGCATCTAAGATATCATTGTGCCTGCGGAACAGAGTGCCACATGTAGAATCATCGAATCACAGAATGTTAGGGGTTGGAAGGGACCTCTGAAGATCATCGCCCTCCTGCCAGAGCAGGTCCACTTACAGCAGGTTGCACAGGATGGCGTCCAGGCAGACTTTGAATGTCCCCAGAGTCAGAGACTCCACCTCCTCTCTGGGCAGCTTCTTACAGTGCTCTGCCACTCTCAAAGTCAAGAAGTTCCTCCCCATGTTCAGATGGAACTTCCTATATTCGATTTTATACCCATTGCCCCTTGTCCTATCACTGGGCACCACTGAAAAAAGATTGGCCCCCTCCTCCCAGCCCCCTCCCTTTAAGTATTTATAAGCACTGAGGAGATCCCCCCTCAGTCTTCTCTTCTCCAGACTTAAAAAAACCCAACTCCCTCAGCCTTTCCTCATAAGAAAGATGTCCTCATCAGCATTAAACTCACTGCAGGGCGGTGCAGCTGCTGTAGTGGTGGGACAGCCAACAGGGACCAGACAGGAGCTGCTGTCTGAGGATGCAGCTTCTTAGTTGGCAACTTCCTACACCCAGTGGGTGGCTAGCACGGCAATAATTCCACATGCCATCACAGTTCACGTCACCACAAGGCCAAAGTAGGATGTAGAGTCAAACATACTGCGGTTAGTATGGCTCCAGACCCAGACCAGCCTGGTGGGCACCTGTACAGATCCCATGTATTTGCAGGGCACCTTCTCGTGTTCCTTAAATAGCATGGTAGCACATTTACCAATAAAGCAAACCCTGTCTCTCTCACACAGTCTCAGGGTCAACAACTATAACTAGCAGAACCAAAGTTAGTTCAGCTTTTGTGACATTGCCCCAGGGTGTTATGAGTCACCCATTTATCTCCGCGCTCCACCAGGAAATTCCTTCATGCTTCCTTCCCTTCCCACCCCAGCCCCATCTTGGCACTCCTTTTTCATCCTCCCCAGTCCAAGAAGCGTCCACAGGGCAGTGGAGACAAGTGTTGTTTTGTATTTACTTACTATTAGTGCATCTCAAAATTTGCTCTTATCTCACACATCACAAGCTTATTTTGTGCAAAAAAATGACATCTCTGATTCCTTTTGACATATCGAAGTGGATCTTTTGCCTTGGATCCCACCAGTGATAGTGCGTCCCCAGCAATTCATCCTGTACTTACTGTTGGGAAAGGCAAAAGCACTGGGTCAGAAACAGACCTGCTAGCGTGGCTGTGGCACAGAGCACACGCCTTGCAGAAACATTCAGATGAATTTTGGATTACTACCTTGGGTGCTGGAAGCATTTTAGCCTTATTAGCAAAATGCTCTGGCTGAGCCAATTAGCCCTAATTACAGGAGCAGTTATATTAGACTAGGGGGAGTTGTATCCTTACACAGTTATTTGCTTTTTATCTCCAGTATATCTGCATGAACTTCACTGTGCCTTTTAATGAGAAAATACAGGTTAGAAAAGCGACCAGTGATTTTTCCAGGGTAAAGATAAGAACAAAGATGGATAAATACATTTCCCAGAAATGAGTATGAGGTTGCCTATAATCCTTTTTCCTTAGAAAAAGGAAAAAAAAGGTTGCCTATAATCCTTAGAAGGAGAGAACAATGTGTAAGTGCTTGAAAATCCTCTAAACGTATCTCCGCGTATTTTCTTCCAAAGCAGCATTAAGGGAAAAATACCTAATTCAAGAATAAGGAAAAAAAGTCATGAAAAATATTTTTTTTTACAAATTTGCTGAAGATGTTTCAACGTGTTTAAAGCCCCCGCTAGGTATCTAGGGTAGCACAGAACTGGTGAAAACACACAGGCATCACTTGAATGCACTACCAGCAGTAGCTCACTAGTCCTTGCAACGTCACTAAGGAATACGAGTTATTTTTGTTCTCCTGACGGCGAGTGAGAAATTACAGCAGAGAAGTTTTGAGATTTAGCCAAGCTCTGGGGAAGAGGGGGACGGGACACATCCAACTCAGAAATCCCAGCATGGTGGTGGTTCGCAGTCCTGTGTCCTGCCATCCCTTGCCCCGGGCATTAATAGCCAGTATAAATAGACCTCCCCAGCGTGTGGTTCACCAGCAGAGCCCGGAGAGGAGGCGGCTGTCACAAACTAACCTGAGAACTGTGCTGCTGCTGGGAAGCAGGAGAGCTGCCTCTCTGGAGATGAAAAGCCGTTGTTACAGGGAAATATGCAGGTCGCCACTGCCTTTGTGAAGCCCCCTCCCTCCTATGCCCAGTCTCTGTCTCCTGCGTGCCCCTTCCCAGGAGCAGAAGAGCTGGGGGGACCGAAGTGAGAGGCAGCAGCAGCGCTCCTGGCCAGGCGGGCAGCCTGGTGTGCATAATTCGGTGCGGATTCAGCATCCCGTGAGGTGCCACTGGACATGCAGTGAAGCACGCTGGGACCCAGAACCCGGACCCAGGGCATGTGTAGCAAAGGGAGGGACACGCCAGAGGACGGCAGGGGGAAAAAGGGTGGCAGGAGACGCTCACCGGCAGGAGAGCAAAGCAAGAGCAAGCACCACCCAAGAAAAGGTGAGCAGCATCTGTAGCACCCCTGAAGTGTGGATCTTCCCGAGCATCCCCGGGGACTGAGGGTGCTGTGGGGCCACGCACACCGCTGTGGGGCTGTCCCCAGAGGTGTGAGGGCTCTGGCCACACCACGCACCAGCACTGGTGGGATGCAGTGGGGTTATCACAACACTCCACATAGGAATGCTGAGCAGGATCTTGGAGACCCAGCCACTGGCATGCACCAGGACTTACTTGCCCCATTCCACGTCTGCGCTCTGTTGCCTGGGCTCTTATAGGGCTGTTCTTTAATACTGGGGGTGTTCCTTGTAAACAGGGCTCATGTGCTGCTGGAGTCAGGATGTATAAACTCTCTCCCACTCCAAAGGTTTGAGGAACAAGCCGAGGGCGATGCATAGGGCTGGAGTGCTCGGGGCTCTGCTGGGGCTGGGGAAAGCAAGGAAGGAGGCTTCGGCCCCCTGCATCCCCTAATCCTGCAAAGCCTTGACAGCAATCCAATTCCAGGAGCCGGACTCTGGATGCATGGGATCACGAGTGAGAGGTGGTCACCAGGCAGGTGGCGGGAGGCGATGCGGGTTACCTGGTACAAACCACCCACCTCGCGGCATCTGCGGGGCCGGCGACCTGCTGAGGGAGGGTGGGTCAGCTGGAATGCCACCGCTTCCCGCAGCTGCCAGCACCGGGCTTCTCCCCGGGGAAACACGGGATCATGCCGGGCTCAGCAAGAGGAGGGAGATTTCTTCACAGCCGCCTCCGGCAGGGGCAGAGGCGCTGCCATGGCTGACCAATGACTGAGGCGTTATTGCACATGCCAGCACCGAAACTCTGAGACGCGCCAAGAGCAGGAGCGCAGGGAGGTCAGGCCCCTCCGCTGGAGGTGCTTCAGGATTGCTCCCTCCGAAATGGCCGGGCTGGGTCCTGTGGGGAGGCCGGGGGGTCCCAGCCGGCGGCTGAGGGGGCGTCCGGCCGCCCCAACGCGCAGCCCCGTTGTCCTCACACCAAATGCCCGGGGCGAGTGCTCCCCCCCC
>VZSF01005793.1:0-22608 GCA_013398295.1 Chionis minor | reverse complement strand
AAGCATCTTAATGATTTTGCCTTTTTACTTAAAAAAAAAAAAAAGAAAAAGAAAAAAAAGAATATTTTTTTTCTCACCTGAGAATAATTTCCTGGGTTAACAATGCAACAACAGTCAATACAGCATTCAAAGCAACAGTTCTCTGCCCAGTTGATTCAGAGACAGCCATAATGTCTGTGCCTTCAGAGCAATTGCTGGAGTTGTTAAGAAACAGCACCCTCGTTAAGGATTGTGGATCTCTCTCACCTTCACCAGGGCTATGAAGATGATTAGGGGGCTGGAACATCTTTCTTATGAGGAAAGGCTGAGGGAGTTGGGACTTTTTAGTCTGGAGAAGAGAATATAAAATTGTGGGTTGTCAACCAGAGGAAGCAACCTCCAAACAGCCTAGAAAGTGTTTCCCAAGATAGCATGACACTGCTGGCAAAGGTTTGGTCTGGTATTTATTTCTCCTGCTAGTATAGAGGATGGAGAATCCTCTCACAGGTGTTGAGACTCAAACTGACCTCCCACTGGACACTGCAGAAATTTGTTTGCCTGACATCACCTCACCCTTTACGCACAACCCTAAATCATGTAAGTCCTCACTAGGATAAACGCGTGCATCTGGCTATAGGAGGCAGTGGCACGAGGCCAACACTTCAGCTTCACAGAAGTATAGGAGAAACATCAGCACCTCCCACTCTTTTTTTCCTTCCAGGGTACCAAGGAGGTTTGGCTTCTCACTGAACCCTATTCAGAAATAAACAGGGCTAGGTTTTGGGGGGATTGGACAAAGTCTGCCATAAATCAGCCATTTTTTTCTATATATGTGAAGCACCCTAAGAAAGCTGCCCGCTTTCAGCTGCACGCTCCAACATCTGCTTGTGGTCACCACATGCGCCGGCGCCCTGCATGGTGCACAAGTCTGTGTAGTTCTGAGCAGACTGTTCCACTGTTGACCGTCAAAGAAAACATTTAATCACATTTGGAAGAGGAGGGGTGCTCAAACATCACCCTTTGCTTACCAGCAGCCACTCCCCTGCCCATTGTAAGTCCTGTACGTCTTGCTGCACCCCTCTGTCTGCCGTGCCCTGCCGTGGCTATTCCGGCAGCCCCCATGACCTATGATGACCAGGCGATGTGGTGGAGTCCTAGCACAGTAAAATGGAGTCTGGAGTTCCTGACTTAGGAATGCCAGTCCCACCAACTCTAGTGGAAATTGTCCTTTTGAATTACAATGCTTTTTTTGAAATTCATGTTCTGTCCCATTCTGGGAAATGTTCTGGACATCAACACCCTAGCCTAGCCTCTTTAATGACCACATGTTTAATGACCAAGTAAATTTTAATTTATTTGTATTGTACCAGTGCCTAGGCACTCCAGATCATGGGGTAGCACCTCCATATATTAGGTATGGCAAAAGATAACACATCAAAAATGTGGTTTACTGTTGGGAAAAATCTGTTCTCCGTGCTGTTTCTTTCTTCTTTCCATCCCAAGGCATAGCTTCCCGCTGTCGCTGTTAGTATAATCCTTTTTCAACATTCTGATCCCTACCCTGAAAACCCAAAGGAAGAAGTTGTGGCTGTATTTTTCTCCGGTGAAGTGTCTCTAGGTGTTCCCTGTGGGATCACGCTTTAAAGGAGACAGCTGAAATCCGGGAAGGGGTTGTTGCCGCTAGCAAGCACCTGCAGGAAGAGTGGATCATCCCCATCCAGTGCCCCCTTATGTATCTGCCCGCTCCGTGCACGGGCAGCGGAGAGGCAAGGCAGGTCCCACAGAGAGGAACGTGGGGAACAGCCCAAGGCAGGCTGCAGCTCCTTCACCCACCCTGTCATACTCAGCCTGGCAGGTGAGCTACCAGGTTTGACAGTTGGTTCTTGCATGGCACTTCTCAGCTGCAGTACTGGAAATGCTTTATAAATATGGGGCAATTTTGTTTACGCTTTTAGTGGCAAAAATGCACTGAGCCTTCCTTATACTTCTGTTTGCGAGGGCAGCCCCACTCCTGGCACTCCTGGTGCCCGAGCACAATAAACTGGAACCATTCTGGAGCTCTCACCAGTGCTACCAGGGCCGTGCTGGAGAGCACAAAGGACATCTCTTCATGTGAGCTGTTGCACAGCACTGGCCCACCTACCGGCACAAAAAAAGGCAAATCTGCTCCCTCACGCTTGGCAGGAGCCTCAGAGAACTGAAACCACTAAACATGCTGGGAGATGGGAGTCATGCTGGAAACAGGAGCTGGCAGGTGTTTCTAGGTGCATTTGATTTTCTTAAGAATCCCTTTAGATTCAGAGAGAGGTCAGTGTAGACACGGCAAGAATATAGAATAAAAAAGCTACATGCTCCGACAGACAGTAATGTTTCCTGAAACAAGGTATCTGGTATATCTGATGGTTCTCCTGCCTGAGAAAGCACAATTAAAAAAACAAAACGCATCTCTCCTTCCTGCTTGAGAAGGTGAGAAAAAAAGCCACGGTGAATAAAAGATTAGTCTACTTGGGTTCTGGGCTTTTTAAGTAAAACATTAATCCTATACAGTCCAGAAAAGCAGAGTAAACCTGAATGGAAAGCAAAGCTGCAGCTGGACGAGCGTTCAGATTCTTTGCTCACAAAGCGCACAGGACAGCCGTGTCTCGCGTGGTTTCATTTAGAGATCTGGACCAAACAACAGAGGCCAGCTTCCCACAGTTCAGCTTCCCAAATGTTTAAGCACAGCCAGGGGGATTTGGCATACCCTGCCCTGACTCAGGTCAGCCACGGGGAGCTCCAAACATGAGGTGCGCAGCCTCATGGCATTCGGGGAAGGTGAGGCCCGGCAGCTCCTGTTCCTTGCTGCGAGGAGGGGACACGGTTCAGCCCCGGGCAGCCTCATTTCCACGGATCAGGACAGAAGCTGGAAGGCGGCTCAGAAACGCAGCAATAATCTCTTCTTAAATATGACTGAATTGTCGTTCCTCATTCTAGTGCGAAGCCCTGAACTAAACGCTTCGGTTCAGCATCTGTCTACAAAATAAAATATTAGTCAAACACTTTGCTAATAAGACTTCCTCCTACTTCAGCTGCAAGATAGGACCTGACTGTCGTGCTTTTTGTGGAGGCAGTAACTGAAGATAAGTGCTATGAGATGTATAAAAATTGTGTCAGTTGATGGGCTGAATAAATCAACGTTAACTACATTTAAAAGGCTTCAAACTTATACCCACTCTTGGAATAAATTTCCATTATTTGTTGGGATGTAGGGCTACTGTATGGCTGGTTCTGTGATGCTAGAAATCCTCAGTTCCCTATTTATCCCAATAATTACATATTTGGGGGCTGTTTAAACATCTGGGTGTCAACAGAAAGAGTTACAATTACACTAACTAGGAGAAATAGGTTTATCAAATCTAATACAACACTATTGCCATCGATTTCAGCCACATCACATTGCGGAACGTAAACGGCCTGAAAAGCTAATGTATTTCTAGAAAAGCTGAGCAACCGGTGGTGGATGTGCTTTCTCAGCAGGACAGCTTGCTGAAAAAATACAACAGGTATATAGTCCATCAACATTTTCTAGCACGTACCCATAGCGAGTTACCAAATTACTTCTGGTTGCTTTAGAGTTTCTATCAGGATGAGAGAGACTTTTGGAATGAGTCAGAGCAGTATTTCAGCTGTATTTACTGAAATACCGAACCAATACTCACTGCGTTAGAGACTTCAGTTCACTTTTCAGAGGTAAACTGGATTATACGTGTACATAAATCAGGGCAATGATGGATATTAATACAGTCGCCCCATTATTTTCTGGATTGTCTCAAGAACTTTATTCTGTAAAGATCAACTAACAAGAAAAACAAAACGAAACTTTTCCCAGATTTTAGGAGGCTCAGAAAAAGTTATTTTATTAATTGTATTTATAAGTACAGAGTTTGATTTGTTTCTGCATTTTTTTAATACAAAACACTTTGAAAAATTCTAGTCTTCTTCCATAGCTTCAGCAAGGAAAACTGGTATATGACAAATAAATATGACTTATCTAGAGACTGAAATAAGGCCTGCATTTTAAAAAGAATCTCATGCTTTTGGATATGGTTGCTAAGAAAAATGGTAACTCTACTTAATCCTTCTTCAAATAATCTCTGACCTCCATAATCTCTGGACTATGACACCTGTTTTCACATGTGATGAGAGATCAAAAGGACACCTCTTGCTGTTAAGCCTGTATACCCCATCGTACTGTAATAAAAATGAAATATCAATTGATGCATCACACTAAAGGCTTAGTGTCAGATAAATCAAATCAAAAAGCTTTTGGTCTCCCTCTTTGATGTATTGGCTGTGAGTTTTTCCTTAACAGTAACCATGCAGGCTTTGGAAGCCCAGGAGGAGGGCAAAGCAGCAGAAAGATCTGAAGAGGGGAAAAAAGGACTGTTACGAACATCCGAGGGCCACAGCCATCTTCTCACGCCTCAGTCCTCCAGGCAACAGCCAGGGAAGGAACGGGTGAACAGGAGGTAGGAGGCGGTTGTTTGTGTGTGTGGCTGCGCACATCTGTGCACAGGGAAGGAACCCTGCTCCCGGCCAGCGCCAAACACTGCCCCTGAGGGGAGAAACGGGGCTAGGAGGGCTCCTTCTCTCCGGGAGCTGGCTAGGGAGATACACTGCAATATAAAGTACCTGTCCGCAGGAAAAATACCTGCTAGGAGAAGAGCCCAGGTCTTCGGTAAAGAACATACAGTTTAATTAGTTTGACAGAGAAAAATATATCCAGATACATCAGCAAGTGGCTGTGAGTACTACAAATTTCATTTCTGAAGTTGTGACACCTAAAGAAAAAAAAAATGGAAGGTACTGGGCTTTGCAGCGCTCGAGTAAATACCACTAACGTTTTCCCCCATGGTGACAGACAGAAACGCAGCATTTGAGCCTAGAATCAGGTGAGTTTAATTCCTTCCAATGATTTCCTGCTGGCTGCTTCCCGGCTGCTCCCTGCTGACTCTCCAGTTTATCCTCTCGGAATTTTCTGTGGCCTTTAGAAGGGCCTGTTTGCACTGAACAAGTACCAGCACCAGGCAAGAAGTCTTGCTGTTTGCCTATAGCACGTGCAACCCCCCTGCTCCACCATCACGTCCATCGAAGTCCAGTCCTGTTCAATGTGTTCACCAATGACCTGGATGAGGGGATGGAGTGTACCCTCAGCAAGTTTGCTGATGACACAAAGCTGGTCACTGACCGGTGACTGACAGCCACTTCCGGTGGCTGACACACCGGAAGGCCATGCCACCATACAGCCAGACCTGGATGGGCTGGAGAGTTGGGCAGCGAGAAACCTAATGAAATTCAACAAGGGCAAGTGTAGGGTCCTGCGCCTGGGGAGGAACAACCCCATGCACCAGTACAGGTTGGGGGCTGACCTGCTGGAAAGCAGCTCTGAAGAGAGGGACCTGGGAGTCCTGGTGGACAACAGGATGGCCATGAGCCAGCAATGTGCCCTTCTGGCCAAGAAGGCCAATGGCACCCTGGGGTGCATCAAGAGGGGTGTGGCCAGCAGGGCGAGGGAGGTCATCCTCCCCCTCTACTCTGCCCTGGTGAGGCCCCATCTGGAGTGCTGTGTCCAGTTCTGGGCTCCCCAGTTCAAGAGGGACAGGGAACTGCTGGAAAGGGGACAGCAAAGGGCTACAAAGATGATTAGGGGGCTGGAGCATCTTTCTTATGAGGAAAGGCTGAGGGAGTTGGGTCTTTTTAGTCTGGAGAAGAGAACACTGAGGGGGGATCTCCTCAGTGCTTATAAATACTTAAAGAGAGGGTGCCAGGAGGAGGGGACCAGTCTTTTCTCAGTGGTGCCCAGTGACAGTACAAGAGGTAACGGGCCCAAACTTGAGCATAGCAAGTTCCATCTCAACATGAGGAGGAACTTCCTTACTTTGAGGGTAGCAGAGCACTGGCACAGGCTGCCCAGAGAGGTTCTGGAGTCTCCAACTCTGGAGACATTCCAAACCCGCCTGGACGCCATCCTGTGCAACCTGCTATAGGTGGACCTGCTCTGGCAGGAGGGTTGGACTAGATGATCTCCAGAGGTCCCTTCCAACCCCTAACATTCTATGATTCTATGAAAACTAATCCCAGTGCAGTAAGAACTTGGGAGGCTGAGGGACAGTGCTACTGGACTAAGAAATGTCCTGGCGCAGGGCACAGAGCAATCTTTAGCTGATGCCATTACACACTCTTCCACTACACTGAGATTATTTCCCAAGAGCCACTAAACATTTTTTGTTCATCAACATAAAAATGGACATAAGGAACTTTTTCCTTTCCAAGGGTTAAACGTGATTTCCAGATAGCTTGGTGCGGGTAGGCCTGCATCTGCATGAGGGGCTATGGCCGTGCTGCAGTCCTGCCAACAAAGTAAAGTTGCATCAAAAGCCATTTGCCACCATGGCAATTTGCCACCTCGTCCCAGAGATAAGGAGCTG
The DNA here is from genome assembly GCA_013398295.1 of Chionis minor. Lineage (NCBI taxonomy): Eukaryota > Metazoa > Chordata > Aves > Charadriiformes > Chionidae > Chionis > Chionis minor. The sequence continues at coordinate 16,162 of VZSF01005793.1, read as the reverse complement.
GCTCCCGACAGCCTTCCTAGACCAGAGTCATTGGTTTGAGCACAGTGCTACCCTGATGCTGATCAACGGCTTCCAGATTCACGCTAAGTCTCTCAGCGGCAAAGCGGTACCCACTGCTTCATATCGCTTCCTCACGCTTTGCAGGAGCCTCAGTGCTTCCACTAGAGGAGGGCAGGAAGGGGACAGTGGCTCCCGGCAGGGCACAACACTCATACGACATCCTGGGTGGGTGTACAGCTCATTCAGAGCTCTTGATAAAACCCTCTCCACCCATACCTGCCCAGGGACGGAGCGTGGAAAGTCTCTCCACGCAGAGACAAATATCCTCTGCAGGCAAAACACTCCATGACCCCAGAAAGGAGTCAGGGAGGAAAGGAGGAAAGAACACCGTCCTTTCAGTGACTTAGACTGTGGGGGTTTTTTCCCATGTTTATTTACTTGGCACTGTTATGGCATGTTTCCATTTATAAAATTCTAAAAAATTAAAATTTCTATCTTAAAAGTGGCAACTGAATAAATAAAGCCCAGACATAAAAGACCATAAACATAAATGGAAGAAAATCAGACGTGAAACAGTGATGTAGAACAGTAAGTTATATAGATGGCTACCTGATTTGATTTTGTCAGTCAACACTTTTTTTCCCCTCGCATCCATAGTTAGCCTTGTAAGCGACCTGGCCAGGTGCAAATGCCATATGCTTTTTCTTTTCTCCCTGAAGAATTTTTTTTTTTTACTGATTTCATTCTTCCTGTTTCTGTGACAAATAGAGCTCTTCTCTGACCTGAAGGCTCTCTAAGGCCTAGTGAAACAGAATGAATCTATCCTGAGGATTTTGTGAAGCAAAAAATGGAAGGAAGTACCTAGTATCTAGTCTGCCTAGGACTAACAAATATTCTGAAAGAAAGACTTGGTTCAAATCTGAACATCCTATGTTTTCAAACGAAGGGAAAACAGGACAGCCGAGATCACTTCAGTGATCTCTGAACAGAAGAGGAGAATAAAAGCTGTTGCTGACATTTGCATTTGTGCACAGTGTCCCAAGAACACTTGGCTCCAGGGATGCTCTTAAAAGTAATGCCCACATCCATCTTCCTGAGCAGGGAGAAGAGAAGCAGCAAAATACAGGGAATTTTTAAGTATTCTTTAAAAACCACAACAAATTAAAAGAAAACCAAAAAAGGAGAGCACACCATGTAGATGGTAGTCCCTTCCATAATGAATACACTAAACAGACAGGACAAACGCATTTTGTGAAAAGGTATTCTAAAACAAAGGGGCAAGTCCCAAAGTGCAACTTAATGCCTTCACACTGAACCATCAATGTAATTTTGCCTTGTCCCAAAAAGATTAAGGCATTATCTCACCTGGCACAATGCAATGGTGAGAAACATCACACGCTACCCAGGACTTGCCTTCTCCAAGGCTTTCATTGGCAATAGTGGGTGTAACCCTGCTGCACCACAGCCTGGTGCGGAAATATCCCAGAGCCAATTTCCCAGCCAGCTGTATGACATTATAGAACATCCATCGTCGCTTTTGGAAGGACAGAAACGCCACAGTCAGCTGGAGCCCTCAATATTTATGAATGCAAAGAAATAAAGACTTCCTCACATTGTAAGGTCTTTTTAATTAGTTTTATAACCATGTATACACTTAAAAAGAGAATGTAACCCTCATCATATCACATTACTAAAACAGTGTGCACACGAAGTGCTTTACAGAAGTTGTACAGTACACATTCTGCTTGGAAGCACCAGTGCCTATTAATGGTGACTAAGGCTATCTCATGTACTTGTGCAGATTCACTCATCACGAGCCGTGTTTGTATTTGGAAGTTCAACACACTGGATGGAGAAGCAGCCTGAAGCACCGAGCACTCTCACCTGAATATACCTGGGCAAATACAGGCAAGCTACTATTTACTGTAAATAAACAGTAAATAGTTGCATCATCCAATAACTGTCAGATTAATTCAGATTAGAAGTAGAATTTTGTCACTTCAAACATACCGTGGCTCACTAAGGACTTTTGTTCATGAGTTCCTTTTACTACAGTGTCTTTGTGGGCAAATTCTCAGAGAATAATCTAAAAATCAGAAGAGAAATGGGCTATGGAACCAAATTTGAGACATTAAATGTATTCGCTTTTCTTAGTTAAGCCTATCCATTGTCTATTGTTGTTCTCGTTACACTAGAAAAGTCAAAGGAGCACCTGAAGCTGCTAATGTACCTCCAAGTAAAGGATGTCTATGAAGATGTCCAACATATTGGGGTGGTGGCTCAACTCCCTCAGGATTAGGCCTTTAGCAAGCATAGACTGCTGAGAGAGAGACTTCCACAAACTATCGAGGACATCTGCTCTCAGACTGGCCTTACACTCTTCCATTGAGGTCCTCAGGCTTCCAGAGCTTGCAGAAATGTCTTGAGCTGGAAAAATCCTTTCCAGAGCTGACTTTGAGAGATGGGGGTTTCTGCATTCACAGCTGGGCTCACAATATTATAAAAAGGAAATAAAAGCATGAGAGATGACTATGGAAATGAACATTAATGGTTACTATTAACATAATTTAGCTTCAGTTAGAATGAACAACAAGACGACAATTATACATGAAAAATTAGCTTTTATTACAAATGTTTAGTAATAAGTAATGATTTTTCAATTTTTTTTATTTTTTTTTTTTTTTACTTACTAAACCTAAACATACAAAGTCAGAAGCAAACAAGAAATTGCTTGGTTAAAATCTCACTGAAGGTTAACTTGTCAGTAGTTCTATTAGATTTCCTGGCAAGGCTTTATTTTAAAATGTCTTATTTATTGTGCTATTGGCTTTCGTTTACAGAGATGCTCAGCCTCCAGTAGAGATGTGTGGTCATCAACATGGATGATTTGATTCATTTACATAAACAGAAGAAAGGAAAAATAAGTTGTGTCCATCTCTGAATATAAAACCTATTTCTATACGTTATGCTTGCACATAATTTAGAGCCCGATACAGTGGCTTACGAAGCCAAAGACAGCTCTTACACTGACTGCAGCATGCACCATATCAGAAGGGCAACATTACTAATTTCATATTAATTGCTGAAAGTATTCTTTGGTCACAAATGTCCTCTATCTACCTAGTTTACAGTATCTCAGGAACTATTTTTCACCCATTTTAAGTAGCTTGTTTACATTTGTATTTTATTCCATGGCTTTCAGCTTTTTCTCCTGCATGTATAGTCCACAGCCAGGTGCATGCCTGTGCACAAAATTTATTCGAGTTGTTTCTATGCAGACAGATCAGGAGTGAAGAAAGGACGTCCTTTATCTTCTGATACCTTTCAGATGTCAGACTGCACCAGCTCTAGTCTAAAACGGCCTTCTCTGGATAGGGAATTCATATTTAGTGCACCGCAGTACTAAAGTTTTCAGAATACACAAAATATGAAAATTGTGATCATTTTATTACATTGTCTATTACACTGTAAAGCCACATTATTCAAAACCAAAGTCTTATTTTTGGTGGGAAAAATTTAAGAGAGTAAGGGAAAAGAAAGCTGCTAATGAAGCAAGCAAGAGTGTCTGGACAATGACACTTTGCTTAAAAGGCACACCAAGAAAAGGCAAGCTAGGTTCCTCTCCTGATGGTTTAAATCTGATTTATATTTTTTCTTACATATAGATATAGATATGCATATTTGTGTAGGTATACACACATATATATATATGTACATACAGACACCTTTGAGTTTTTGAGAACAGAAAGCTCAAGAATTAGAGATTAATTTTAAATAAATACAAATAGGGGGAGGTTGGTGATGTTATTTTTTGCTGCATTATTATTATAATCTAATGACATGGTGATATGATTATACCAGTTTTTACTTTACATCATTCCATTGTATAAATGTGAGGCACAAGGCTACCAGGTGCATTTATCTTGCCTAAAGTAATTTTCATGGATCTTCTGTGTTCTTGCTTTTTCATAAGGGATGGTCATTACTTTACCAAATATGAAGAGAGTTGAGCATAAGGATTTTCTAACATCACAATTAAAATTTATTTGACTCTTGGGCTTACAGGTTAGAATGTTGCGTGCACGCAAACACACACACAGAATGACAATGACAACAGTGGCTGTATACAGCTCAAACCCAAGCATGGTCCCAGCACTGCTATAGTATGCTGATCTTGTAAAAGCTTTTGTTTTCCTTTTGCATAAGCTTTGTGATATAATGCACCCTTTCCAAAATCTGCACTGTTCCATCTAAATGGTCCACGTATGATGACGGTAAATGTTAAGAGGTATGAGATGATTACTAACTTCCAGAAAATGTTTAACAGAAGATGCCCGTACAGTAGTCACCATTAAAAGTTTAACAGCTGAAGGTTGAATGTAAAGATCTTTTCAGCTGTATTGTTTAAAGTATGACTATCACAGTAAAGTTATTTACACAAAAGGCAACCATAGTAAAGATATCAATAGAGAACACAGCAGATTGTTCAGAAAGCAGATCACATTTTCTAGTAAGTCTGAAATATTTCTTGCAATGTTGTAAGTTTCACCTACTAGATATACCACGATATAAATCAGACAGAAGAACTTGCAAAAAGGTATTAAGAGCTTGGTCCTGCATTTCTGATTCCCCAAAACCTACCACAGAAGACCACCGGAATTTTGAATGTTCAGTGACGGCAGGACAAAACCCTCAGAGGACTGCAAAATGTTCCTTCTTTTCAGTACTTATTATATATAAGTATTCAACTGATTTTCTTTGGCTTTTTAATTACTATCCCTTCATATCTATAATGTGAAACTAAACCCAAACCACTAACGACTCCCCTCTCCCCTCAAAACAGTGATAAAAATTGAATCAAAAAACATATCTAGAAAGGGTAGCTGTTACTTCATTATAAAACTATGGTGCAAAATAGAGGTTTATACTGGTCAGAATTGCAATAGCAATCGGAAATTTACACTGAAGGAGTGACTTGCAAGTATTGCTTCTCCTGAATAACAGAAAAGTCAAAAATGATTAGGCACTTGTTTTCTTGTTTAATGAGAGATCATTCAGTGTGCGTAAAAATGATAGAAATACTCTCTAGAAGAATGCTCTGTAGCGTAACAACTGTATTGCTCAACTACAGCTGCAGTCCCTGGATCAGGAGAGCAGAAAAACATGTGCCTATTACTTATTTTATGCTTAAACCCTACTGATATGAATGGGCTGGATACATGTTCAAGTGCTGTCCTGAATTGGGATGCTTGCTGAAATTGGAGTTTTAAAAGATAATATGGTGGTGAGCTTCTTTTCATTATACTACAATACCAATTTTATCTAATCTGGCTCTGCTCTCCACAATATTATCCTGGTACTTCCTAATAAAAAAGAAAATAGGCATAAAATAAATAGGATAACCAAAGATTACATAATAAATATGCTACTAAGTGGGAGGAAAATATATTGCAACATAAGGCTCTGTAGTGTTGCACAATCAAGAAATCATTCCAGGTGCTCCAAAACACAACTCCTAATGTGCAACACCAAGTTACCACTATACACCTGAAAAAGATTGGGAAGTAACAGATTAAACTTCTATTACATTAAACATTTGAAAATATAAACAAGTGGTAATGTGTTTCGCTGCCTTTGCAGCGAAGGAAAATGTTTGTGAAGGAAAATTCAAAAGGTTGGGTTTTTGAAAACTCTCATAATGGAATTCCTTCAGACTTACAAAGTTACCAGTGTCCACACTGACTCATACTATTATCTCTGAAAGTAAAACAGACTCAGAAATTTTGTTGCCTCCGTTTCTTTGCATCCATCGCATCTAGGATAGGTTGCCTCTTCGCAGTGTACCTCTGACGAAGCTCCTCAATTTCTCGTTCCATCATAGGGTCCAAAGCCTTCAATCGCATCTGTAATTCTTCTAAACTCAGATTCTTTAACTGTAAAACAACCAACCAAACAAATAAAAAAAGAAAGCATAAAAAAGATTAAAAACTATTTACAAGAAAAATGAAAACCAGCACCTTTCATAATCCTTTAATTTACAGCTGCAGCATTGTTTGGGTTTTTTTAAACACTTTGAGTGTATGTATACACATACATAACTGTTTATATAACTGAAAGCCTTAGTATGCTCCACAGTAAATAGTTTAACAGCATACAAAACCACAAACATACACGGTACATTTAATTAAAAAATCAAATCACTTTGCAAACATTGCAGATATATTCCAAATAAATATAGGGCTGGAGTTTAACTCATTAGGCCGCAAAAAAGCATGATACAGTATACACAACTATATTCATGTATTTAAATTATATTGCTTCATCAAACACTTCTTACTGAACTTCAGGCTCTTATAGAAGCCTGAAAAATATACAGCTGCTGTAAGTAACATTCTGACAGATATTTAGAGGTACTTTCGGACAAGAATCACAAAATGGTAGGGGTCAAGAAGGGACCTCTGGCGATCATCTAGTCCAACCCCCCTGCTAAAGCAGGTTCACCTACAGCAGGTTGTACAGAATGGCGTCCGGGAAGGTTCTGAAGATCTCCAGAGTCGGACACTCCACAACATCTCTGGGCAGCCTGTTCCAGTGCTCTGCCACTCTCAAAGTCAAGAAGTTTTTCCATATGTTCAGATGGAATTTCCTGTGTTCTAGTTTGTGCCCACTGCCTCTTGTCCTGTCGCTGGGAATCACAGAAAAAAGTCCGGCCCCATCCTCTTGACACCTACCCTTTAGATGTAAGTGTTGATGAGATCCCCTCTCAGTCTTTTCTTCTTCAGGCTAAACAGACCCAGGTCTCAGCCTTTCCTCATAACAGAAGTGCTCCAGTCCCTTGGACTCCAAGTCCCAAGGGGCTCCAGTCCCCCTTCATAGCCCTGCGCTGGACTCTCTCCAGCAGTTCCCTGTCCTTCTTGAACTAGGGAGCCCAGAACTGGACGCAGCATTCCAGATGGGGCCTCACCAGGGCAGAGTGGAGTGACAGGATGACCTCCCTCGACCTGCTGGCCACACTCCTCTTAATGCACCCCAGGCCTTATTGGTCACAAGGGCCATTGCCGGCTCACGGTCAACTTGTTGTCCACCACGTCTCCCAGATCCCTCGCTGCAGAGCTGCTTTCCAGCAGATCAACCTGTACTGGTGCATGGGCTTGTTCCTCCCCAGGTGCAGGACCCTACACTTGCCCTTGTTGAACTTCAGTAGGTTCCTCTTTGCCCCTGACAAAGCACCTGTCTTCCTCAACAGATTGCTGACAGAAGTAGTCAAAGCAAATTGCCAACAGAGTGTTTAAATAATACATGAAATAATTTCCTGAATTCATGGGAGGGAGTTACCTTTGACTAAGCTCTTCTCTTTCTAAAAATATTTTCTCACAAATGTTAAACAGTTCATTATGTTGCATTCATTAAAAGCAATGGGTCATATAACAAGTAAATCGCTTCACCGGATTGCTGGCTGCTGCAAATAAAGGTTGGAGTCTTGTCAAGTACTGGGGCACATCAGGCAGTACTGCCCCTCCTGCTCTTGCAGGGAAGAATCTCCATTGGAAACATGTTCCTTTGGCTGGCCTACGTATTTTTTTTTTCCTTGATGAAGTCTAGTGCCTCTCTGCATTTTCTGTCTTGTCAGAATTGCCTATGTGCCAATTACTCTTCACCAAGTGTGAAAAATATCAACAAATTTCAAATAGCACAAATAATTTCATCCTAGGAAAGCGATAATCTATATTTTGTTTGCAAATATTCTGACATTGCAAACAAGCACACCACCTAACTCAGGAAAAAAAAAAGAAAACATTTTCTGAATCAACCTACTAATGAGTCAATACTCTGTTCATGAATCTAGGGCAGTCTTCCATCAACACAGTCTGATCTGTTTTCCCTAAGGAATGAAATACTACTTTTGATCTTTATTTTTATCAGCAACCGAGGCATATAAATTAGCAACACATATTGCTACATACAGTCCAAACCCCAGCATTATGACTTCCACTAATAAACTACATTTTATGTAGTAACCAAATAACTTAAAGTCATAATAAAGAGGGAGTGCAGATCAGAAATTCATAAAAGCACACAGAAAAAGATGCACGTTTTCATGCAACGTCATTTTAACAATAAGATTCATAATGAAGATGAGAATTAAAACTGAGATGTCAAAATATCTTCCAGGACCAAAGACCCTTAGACCTCTATGAGCTTCAGAGACCTCAGATGTACTGAGTAGCTCACCAGTAACATCTGTCTCTCCCAAGGACAAATGACACCTTTCATTTCTCAGAAGGTGAGAAATGCCTCCCAGCTAATTAAATACCATCTAGTTTACTGTATTTCTCCCATTTGATATATGCAGGAAAGGAATCATAGGACTTTTGCAGAAAAACACCTTTCCATTTTCAGAGCAACAATAGATTTTTTTAAAAAATCCTCTTTCATTTTTATCCCAGTGGCAAGTGTAAGCGGCACATGACAAAAGACTTCAGTGAAGACACCCTTTCAGAGGACTGAAGCGTCAGAGAGATTTGCAGTATAATGAGAAGAGAGGACAGTGCTGATTCCCCTGTTTAACTGATCCTAATGCAGCGCAGAGGAGAGGAGCAATAAACCCACGGTTTTTAGCACGTGTGACGAAAAACATATTTGGGGCTCCAGGGAGCAGCAAACGGACTGAGGAAGGCACCATGAATAATCTTGTGTGTGAGTGTTTTGTGAGAACTGCCACTGATGAAGTCTTCTATCTGCTCTGGGCCAGCCTAGGCAGCCGTTTATTCCCTCTCAGTCACCACTGTAGACATCAGGCTTACACTGCACAGACTCCAACTCATGCGATCACATAATTATTCTCCACTGAAAAACATTTTTTTATAAATTGTCAGAGAAGAATGTGATGGGTGAGTTTTTATTTAAATTTCAATCAAGAAACACTGCCAGCAAACAGAATTAAATATTCTTTAAGGATCACAGACAGCTGGGCTGGAAATTAAAATACAAAGAGAATGAATTTTTAAATCCAGAGAGTAAGAATCGTTCAGAATGATCTCAGCCACATCACCCAGGGGACCCAGGGAGCCGCAGTACTCATCTGTACGAATGACTGATGTTCGTGACATTCAAAGGAAGTAAATGACAGAAAGCAGGGACATTGAGAAATTGAAAATGGAATTATGAAGGTCTCACCTATCTGACATCAGATGCTGGATTAGGCAGGAATAGTCAGAGAGCTCCATGTACTACAGAAAACCACTCAAGCACATCTAAAAGCCACAGCTGACTCTAGGATGTGTATATGTGTGTGTGTGTCTCCATGGACATACATGTCTCCTTGGCAAATTTCAAAATATTTTTTCTTGACTTCTGTCTGTGCTATAGATATTACCCTGTGAAGCCCAAAGCCTGCAAAAGTCTAAATGCTGAATGCAACAGCAAATATATCCAATGAAATGTGCAGAAATAACTCAAACAAGGTATTTAATTATTCCTATATAATTTATTCCCCTGCATGATACATATTTTGACTCAAATTCTTAAAGCAATAGAACTCAGAACTCTCACTTTCACTCATAAACAGTTTGCAATTTAAACCGCAATAATTTCCCACATAGTTTGTTGTTGTAACTACTAAGGCTACTAGCATTGATGAGAAAAGAGAGGAGAGCATTTAGCTGTGCAAGCTGCAGGAATTCAAAAAGGCTTTCAACTATATTTTGATAGCTCTTTAAAAGCTGTAAAGCATAGCAGTTCAGTACGCAGAATAGTATTTGTCTGACAACAACAGATAGTTCAATTTCTGCCACTTCAAATAACAGAGTCAACCACATCCTTTCGGAGATCAAACATGCACAATCACACAACAGAGACCAATTAGTGTCAAGATGGGCCACCTCAAAGACAGAGGTCTTTGGTGACTGGAGTTTCTGGTAAAAGCATTTGCCTTCACTGGGACCCGTCCTATCACCAGGTAATCATGTGGGTTTGGGAAAGCAACAGTCCAACCTCCAATTTATAAAGCCATGAACCTATCAATTACATACAATAATATTCAGAAAGTGTGTGCATCTGTTTTACACACACATACAGTCTTTTAGAATGGGTACACATATTCTGTTTTCCAGTAGAAAAATTAGGTGTTTACAGGGAAAAAAAACCCCTTTTTTCCTGAAAGGTATATTTGTTGACCTAATCAGCAGAGAGTTACAATGTATAAGGGAAGCAAGGAAAAAAACAAGGCAAAAATACCTCCAGACCCACGTGACACTGAATAATTTTTTCTACAAGCTGATGGATTCTCAAGACACAGTTGCACCCAAAGAAGCTACGCCGAAACTCTCTGCTCTGCTTTGCTAAAGCAAAAGGACTTTGACTTTGCCTACAAAGAGACCAGCTAACAGTCATCCTCGTGGGGCGAGCTCCCAGTGCCTCAAGCTGAGTCCCAGCAGCTCTTCCCTCTGCCTTCTCCTCTCCCTGATGTCGGGGAAACCCTGGCAGAAGAAAGGCACCCGTGCAGAAACGAGCTCCATCAACCCAAGCTTCCAGTGGCAGAAGGTCCTTTCAGCAGCACCACCCCAAGCTGAGACAACCAGCACAGAATCAAAGCATACCTAACCCTTTAACTGAACTTACTCGAGCCAACGTGAGTTTTAGGTGTGAACAGTGACACACCAGGAATTCTTTCCTCACATACTGATGTGATTGTCTCTCAGAACCAAACTGCAGCACGGAAGTGCACCAATTTTTACTTTTTTGGTCTTTCAGTCTAACTTCTTGCAATCCAGATGGATCAGCTTCATTTGGTAAGTATTTCAGCAAATCAAAGAATAATTACTTGCAGTCTGCCTGAAGGAGGACCCACATTGTACCTTAGATATTTTGTTCACAAACTTGGTGAAATTATATCAACAAAAATTCAGACCAAAATGGGTACTCGGAAAATATGTACGTGTTTCTGCCTACAGACCCGGGTTCTGTAGCAATAAGCTGGAAGGAAGGAGATAAAGTACAACCAAAAGTGGACTCAGAAGTCATCAAGTCAAAGGGTGCAATGTAAATCCTGACTAATGGCTTCCACCTGCATCCAGCACAGGAGTCAGGAGGCAGGACATGTATCCCAGATGCGTAGTAGTACTTGCAGTCCATGGATTTAGGCGAAGGGTTCTGGTAGAGTCTGGAACCCATTAGCCGCACTTGGCCCACATGTATCTGTAGCCATCCAAACTTTTCAGTGGGCGAAAGCCAAAGTTTTGGTGGATGTAGCACACTATAATCTTAATCCACCCTTGACAGCTAACAGAGGTAAATAAAAAAGTCTAGGCCTGTGATGTTTTCAATATGATAAATTAGATTTCATTAGTAATTCCATAATGCACGAGTTACCATTGCAAACCTCTAGCCTATCAAACTAAATTACAGAATACTGCCATTAAGCTGGTGCAACAAAAACAAGCAAACATTTTTAGGGTTTAAATTGTTAAGAAAATAGATATTCAATCAAAAAATAATCTGTATCAAGTTTATTGTGTTTACCTGAAATTCTTCCTAGCAACTGCTTAAATGAATCTTACAGATGCAACATGCCTTATTAGAGGCCTTTGATTAAAAAAATATGGATTGTTAATACTGTATTCTGAGTCATCTATTTTCCCATCTGCTAGTAATTCCTACAATATGAACTATCAACAGAATGGCTAACAACAATAATTTTCTATGGCAATTGCAAAAGTGGGTTGCCTATAGCACTTTCTAAGATTTAACCAGTGCATGCCTTGGATTGTTTTGTGTTGTTAGTGGCCTCAGGTAAGAGAAACTCACTCTCTCCAGTTGTTCCCTTCCCTCTGCTGAGTAGAGTTTTCTTTTTCTCTTATGGAATGAGCTCCAATGATGATTTCAAACTCCTTTTTACTAGTATAAAAAAGTTAGACTTGAGTCAGGATACAAAAGGTACAAGGTGTGCCTTTCTGACCAATTTTTCGGATCTACGAATTCATACCCAAAACCTGCGAATCTCACTTATCTTAAGCTGTCTCAGGCTTGTGTGCAAGGAAACACTCCATGGTTACTGTCGTCTGTTCAGCTGCTCCCGTGCAGCAACAGAGGGAGAACTGCTCTACGTTTGCTTACACAGCAAATCATGCTGAGCTCGTATAAGCAGTGTCAGACCACGGGCTGTCCGAGACACACACTGGCCACACGTCATCCCCATCCCTGCTGACCACAGTGGGCAGATCAGTCACAAGAAGAAAAACTTGGACGGGGGATGGAGTGAGAGCATTTATTTCGGGATGTCTGAAGAGCAAGTCTCCTTGTTGCAAAACACAAAACATTGAGTCATACAAATATAAAAAGGACCTTATTTACTAACACTATTTTTGACGATTTATGAGAGAGAAGGACTGACAACCTAACTCTTAATACCTAAAGTTCATTCCATAGGACTGCAGTTATCTTAAATATTTTGGAAGGTAAAATATGCATTTAGCAGTCAGAGAAAATTAAAGATTGACAACTTCATGTAATTTTTAAAAGTCTTTTTAGGGACAAAATTGTATATAAATGTCCCATGATTAATTCCAATTTTCACCAGTAGAATTCTTTCTGCTCAGGCATTAAAACTGTGCATCATTTTAAAAACACAAAGCTAAATCTCAGTCACTACCACCAAAATTTTTCACCTCTAAAAGGCTTTTCTTAGTTTCATACAAAGTTACCTTTCAATAGCAAACCACCAAGGGGAAAGAAAGAATTTTCTATAGCATCAGTGTGTACTAACATTTGCATACCTTTGTCAAATACTGCCCAGGGCTCCCTTTGAGCCCACTAAGTACTGCCAATCCTAAAATTCAAAAATAATGAGCCAGGTCCTTCACGTTCATTAAACTATCCTTAAAAATTAGAAACCCAAAATAAGAATTTTTTAGGAGGAGGGAAGTGTCTTTTTATTTCCCCCTTTCATTTCTGAGTCATGAGGAGGCAGCTAGAATCTAAGCATTTCTGCAATTAAAAAGGCTAAAAAGTTCAGAGAAAAAAAAATTGAAAAGCTTGTAACTTTAAACAAGCAGTCTTGAATACAGGAATTGAAATCTAAGGAAAAGCACAGATCATCATGAAATGCAGTGCAAAAATTAGCGATACTGCTAACTCTGCATGCTGCAATTTTTCACAGTTCCTGACAAAACCAGTCATGTTGTGTGTATTAATGCTTTACCATACCCTAAGAAACACTGTTTTTACCTACTATAGCAGCTGATATTCATGTTGTCCGGAGGTTTAAAATTTTCATTAAAAGGTATAAAACAACATAGAAGAATCTGAACACGGGAAACTAAATTGCAAGCAATGTATCTCAAAAACCTGGTAGCTAGTAAACACCCATTAATAAGTGCCTCTGAGATAAATCTTTATTATCTGATAGATTATAATTTAATAAATCAATTTAATTTTAAAAGTGCATAGAAGGAAAAAATCCTATTATTCCCTCTTTCCTCAGTCATTTACAGAGGGTGTATTGTTACATTACACGCTTACGATTGAGTCTACTGAAGCATGACACTTTAATTTGCTATCACCCTTTCTTTCTTGCATCATCCATCACAGACATTTTTAAAAAATTTCTTTTAAAGTATTACAGGCAAAAAATTCAATATTTGAAATGCCTTAGAGAAGATCTTGGTGGTTTTTAAATATTGTGGTTTTCTGTACCAGGCATCTCAAGCTTAATGGTAGTTAGTCCTGAATAATACCATAAATGTTTACTGGAGCTCCCAACAGAGTAAATAATCTAAAGCTTAGAAAAACATTCCATCTGGATACTCACTATGCTATTTAAACTTGATTGCAAATATGCCCACACACTGCTGATAGCAAAGCAGCTACCACACCTGATCTAAAAATATACAGGGTTCCCACCCACCCCCACCCCCTCCGAGTCCCTTCTGCTTTTGGAGAAAAAAAGCACGGGAAGAAAAAACAAACAAGCAAACCCCCACCTTTCAAATATTCCCCAGCAAAGATATAAAGCTTTAAATCTAAGAGAATTCATTAGCTAGAGTTCCTAGTGTACTAAGTAGTATCAAAAAGTCAGCATTTTATCTCTAGTAATCTGTAGTTCTCCAGGGCAAGTGCTTTTTATTGTCTCCCAAAATAAGCTCAGCTATCAGCAGGTACATTATCCTGCCCTGGGTTCAGCATATCCCATTTCAGCAAACTGCAGTGATCGTTCAGCTATATAAACCCAAATTGTTACTTTCATATTCAAAAGTTCTCTCAAGTTAAAGCACTGCCTCCTTGACAACTGATTCTACCATGAGAAGACCATTTTTAAAATGTGCAGAAAATAAATTTTACATCTTTTTAAAGTTCTACTAATCTACATGTAGATGCAAGCTGTATTAAGTACTGAGATATTTGGGATCAGAAACATTTTGAAAAAGAAAACCATTCAGTTAAAAGTTCCGAACATAAAACAATGCTCCCGGTTTTGCTAAAACATACTGTAAATGCAAATCCATATTGAGAAGTAAATTTAAAAATATAAGTAACGTGGAATAGAATTCCTGTGGTTAAAAAGAAAACTGTATTAAAACCTACAAATTCATGAAATACATGATATTGTTTTAAAGATATTTTTCTTCAATAGTTCCGTTTAAGATTATTTTTAAAATAGAGAGAAAAGTGGAAACTCGTTGAATAATGAGTTATGCCACAAGATACACGCATGCACAGAGATAACCTTGAAGCTAAAACCAGACCCAGAAAAGCATTTAACTTGAAATGCAATGGAAGAGCTGGAAGAATTTTAAACCTTAAACCTCAAACCTTAGTGTCCTAGTGAGGGACAATACAAGTGAATCTCAAGTTTCTTAGAAATACAAAATGTTAATATTCGAAACTAAAACAAAAATGGATACAGCAAAACTAAATTTTCCTAACAGGAAAAGTCTTTTGGAGGACAGCCACACACCCCCAACACAAAACACACATGCAAATTTATATCTTATTTGCTGGGCAACCTTGACTTCGTTATAGGCTTTATAAGGAAGAATATTCAGTTCAGTTTAAAACAGCAAATTTAGAAAGGATTTAGGAAAAAACCACATCATCTTTAATAAATGGAAAAATGATAGACATACTGTTTGCTGGGGTTTATTTCATGCAGAAAGCATTTTGGTAGTCATGTACAACAGAGGATGGGTTTCAGCCACTTTCAGTACGAGATGGACAGGAAAAACGCTATAGTCCAGAAACTTAGCGCAATTTATAGGGAACAAATGCCAGGTTTCTTAATGCTTGGGGGAAGGAAGAAAATACAGTAAAGACAGTAAAAATACAGTAAAACTGAGACATCGGTTGATAGAAGCCTGCAAAACATCAGAAAGAGCAGAATCTGAACGCAGCAACCAAGCAAAGCCAGGGCTGAGCAGGCGTTCACTGAGCTGTTAGTCGCAGCAGGGAGAAAAGGAGCTCCCTGCCTCAAGAAGGGCATGCAGGTTATCGTCCTGGGAGAGGGATGAGGGAGAGGATGGCGGCCAAGCCGACCTGAGCCTAAGCACCAGCACAGAGCATGTGGATGCTGCGCGCAGAGACCTGCAGCGAGCTGCGAGGGGAGAAGCAATCCCCCAAGCCCGAGGGTAACAGCATCTCTGCTAGACAGCACCAAGTTTCATTTGCTGTACAACTTCAAGGATTTAGCAGAAGCACTGCTGGCTTTTAAAGAATGTGTCTCAGTCCTTAGTTCCTCACATTTTCTTTATTTCCTCTCAATCACTTTTTGGAAATCTTCTTCCCCCCACGGAACTGCTCGACTACCTATTTAGTTTGACATGGTTCACAGGTTTCCTAAGTACTGAAAGAACTCGGCTTGCTAAAAGATTTGGGGTCCCAATAGCAGCAGCATGGCCCAGAGAGTCCCTGGATGTCAGAAGGGTACTTGCTCTGCTCACTCCTGCATTGAATTCAGCAGCTTCCCAGCCACAGGGGCTGGATATTTCATTTGTTTATGGCAGCTTTGATGTTATGAAAACTGATTTAAATAGTTTAGGAAACTTTCTTATCATGCTCAAGAACTGAGCAGTTTTAAATCTCTTTACACCTTAAGGGATAGTTTATTAACTCTTCTTAATGCTGCCTTCTATTGAACTCTTACCTACAAATCACAGAATCACAGGAAGTT